>JAMXBB010000007.1:52157189-52389689 GCA_024138015.1 Lumnitzera littorea | reverse complement strand
TTCATTGATATACACAAGTTATCTTTCTATTTCTTTTGGTCTCATATATAGCATATAATTATATAGCATATAATAATAATAGAAGGCTTCTATACATATGTATGAAAACCATCGTAAAAAAGAACTAAAAAAATAACTATTTTTTGGAAATGCTCGGACGGAAAGGGACGTATTTTTCGGTTTTCAGAAAAGTCAAATCTTATCTACTGAATCATTGTATTGTACATTTCAATTTGAATTCGGAATCCCGTAAATACAAGCAGTTCTTCACTACTTAGATACATCAAGTACTTCGATATACATCTGATCATATATGGATTAACAATAAACAATAAAGAAGGAGGATTTGAAATGCGAGATCTAAAAACATATCTTTCCGTGGCACCGGTACTAAGTACTCTATGGTTTGGGGCTTTAGCTGGTGTATTGATAGAGATTAATCGTTTATTCCCGGATGCGTTGACATTTCCTTTTTTTTCATTCTAGGTATTGACATGTGAAGGGGTGAAGAAGATTAGAGATAGAATCAAAAGATCTGTGACTAATCCCTCCCCCCTCTTTTCTTTTTTTATAAAAATAGAATTAGATATAATTTCTAATTATCAGTAGAATAAAGAAATGAGGAAAGAGAAATCAAAAGTAGATTCAACTTCGGCGAAATTCAATTCGGGTTCATCTTCCAATATTATTTCTAAATAGAAATAATATATTCTATTGAGTTGAGAACGAAACTGGAAATGTGTCTAGGAATCTAGTCTAGGACAAGAATATCATCCAAGATATTTCAATGAAATAGTATACTTCAAATCGAATTCTATTCGAAATAGAACGAAATTAAATATAGGTAGAAATTCTTTTAATATTACTTACTATATTGTGTTGTGATTGCAACGAAATCTTTCATAATTTCGAGTTAGCAACTTTTGTTTTTTTTTTTTTCGCTTCATTCGGAAAATAGAAGAGTTCGTTGAATCAAAAACTCAAAGGAGGTTCATGGCCAAGGGTAAAGATGTCCGAGCAAGGATTATTTTAGAATGTACCAATTGTAGTCGAAATGGTCTTAATAAGGAATCAACGGGGATTTCCAGATATATTACGCAAAAGAATCGACACAATACGCCTAGTCGATTGGAATTGAGAAAATTTTGTCCCTATTGTTACAAACATACGATTCATGGGGAAATAAAGAAATAGATCGAATCAAGTGTCTGTGTGTCACTCTTACAAGGAACATGAAAAAGGACATAGAAAAGGAATATTCTATATAGACTAATATAGATTATTCGAAATTATAAACAAAAATTTAGATAACTTAACTAAATAATCGAAAATGGAATATAAGAAAAAAAAAATCAACTCAACTCCTATTTTTACTTATAAATAAATCATTTTGGATCAGATCGAAATATTATTTTCGGAATCAGAATAAGGAATAAACAAACTATGGATAAATCCAAGCGACTCTTTCTTAAATCTAAGCGATCTTTTCGTAGGCGTTTGCCCCCGATCCACTCGGGGGATCGAATTGATTATAGAAACATGAGTTTAATTAGTCGATTTATTAGTGAACAGGGAAAAATATTATCTCGACGGGTAAATAGATTGACCTTAAAACAACAACGGTTAATTACTATTGCTATAAAACAAGCTCGTATTTTATCTTTGTTACCTTTTCTTAATAATGAGAAACAATTTGAAAGAAGCGAGTCGACCTACAAAACTACCGGTCTTAGAACCAGAAATAACTAAAAAAAAAAAAAAGACTTACTCCGAAATTGAAACAAAATTCCTATTTGAACTCAAATTGATGTTGTATTGTGTTTGAAAAATTCGAGAATAAAACGCAGATTTTATTGTTGGATCGTAAGAAAGAACCAAGCATCGGGTAAGACAAAATCCTTTTTTATTGGATATTGGACTTGTTTTCTCATTTGATTTGGAGCGACTTTATCCTATTCTCTTTATCTTTCAGATTCTCTTGATCATACTAATTTCTACTCTACCTTCCCGGAGTTCATTCTCCACAGCGAACTCCATTTTAAATATTCTGGCAGAGTCCTTATCCAATTTTCTTATTTTATGATCTCATTCGAAATCATATAAAGACAATTCTTATTTAATATAGCTATTTGTGCAAGTATTTTACGATTAAGAAGCAACTGTTTCTTGTACAGATTGTGTATAAATATACTATATCTATAAGATATCCCGTTCTCGCGAATTACTGCATTTATCCGAGTTATCCACAAACGACGAAAATCTCTTTTTTGCCTATCTCTATCTCGATGAGATGAAACCAAGGCTCTTATTTTCTGTTGAATAATGGTTCGAGTAAGTCTTGAACGAGCCCCCCCGAAAGCTTGATGCAAATAAACGAATTTTTTTTCTACGTCTCCGAGCTATATATCCTCGTCTAATTCTGGTCATTGAATAAATGAAACTTTAATGAATAACTAATCGATTTCCTTTGTTTTAGTTATTCTTTTCCTCTTCCCTAGTTGATTAATAACAAAACGGATTCTTCCAATGTATAAAATAAAAATTCCAATGGCTTTTGCTACTATAACCTTCCCGACCACAATTTTTATTTTTTTCTAGGCATTTTACCTCGAAACGAACTAAGAAATTGTATTGACACTTCTAGGTATCAAAAAAAAAAAAAAAAGAAATAGAAATGAATAAAGAAATAGTGGATTGCATCGTTTCTATGGTTACGTCTTAAACGGTGAGGTCTTCTCTATACACCGGAGCCCCTTACTTCATTTAATCAAGGTTATTGGTAAATTAACTTGTACAGTTCACATTCTTTTGGCTCTACTCATGAATTATCTAGTAATAGGTCTTTCACAACGAGATCTACCCATACAGTAACGGTATTTAATTATGAAGATTAGCTGGGGAACTGACCCTCTTAGTCCGTTTTTGCAAGAGTAGAAGCATAAGATTTCGTCTTTGGAAATAGGATTTCCCCTGCTTAATGAATAACCTCTTGTTACTAATGAGGAATTTTTTCTCATCTTCAATTCCAAATTGAAGTGATTGGATTTGCACCAATGGAAACCATAAATTTCATACACAACACAATAGAAGGATAGAATAGATCTTTTTTCTCTTTTTCATGGGTACTGATCATTGATACTGGAAAATGAGTTTCCTTTATTTTGTTCCAGGGGGGGGGGATCTGAACGAGTCGCACATACACCCTAGTACATGTTCCTCGGCGCTGAGGACATCCCCGAAGAGCGGGGGATTTCGTGACATTTCTGATTGGCTGTCTTGTGTTTCTAATAAGTTGTTTAATAGTCGGCATGCAGAATTGTATACATACTGAATAGGCTGGTTTAGATCGATCCTAACCGAATGATTATGAATTACTTCTGTATTTCATAATAAATGAATAAAATATGATGAAACCCGATACTACGAAGATAAAATCTCAAGTTGCGTATTTGCATATGATCGCTGCTATTTTTATTCAATCGCTACAAGATCAACAATTCCATGAGCTTGGGCTTCTGTTGCTGACATAAAAACATCCCTTTCCATATCTTCGGATACAACCCATAAGGGTTTGCCCGTTCTTTGTACATAAACCCTTGTTATGGTTTCGCGCAGTTTCAGTAGTCCTTCTGCTTCCAGGATAAATTCTCCCGTTTGTGCCTCATAAAAAGAACTCGCAGGTTGATGTATCATTACCCTGATGATATAACAAACAGTTCCTCTATCTCGCATGATGAGTTGAGGAGAGGAGATAAAGAATAATAAATAAAAAAAAAGATAGAATTGAATTGAGCAACCGTACAGGCATCCTTTATGCATTGCATACGGCTCTACAATGGAATTTCCTATCGAAGAAAGATAAAAAAAAATAGGGATGATATGGGGTTTATCCGATCCGGATCGGCAAATGCTCCAATTACCATCCTTCCTTTCAGAGCAGTTAAAAAATACTATGATGGCTCCGTTGCTTTATCTATATTTATCTCGTCTGTGATTCAGCAATCCCAAAGTTTCTTTTTTTTTTTTTCTATATATGTATGTATATGGGATTTGAAAATAAAAAAGTTTGTGACGCTGAAAAGGCTCCGATAGATAATATCAAATCGGGAATACCCTTTATTTTATACTAATTTCATTTCATACTACTCTTTCGATATATAATCTAATGTTTTGAAAAAAAAAAATTCTCATATCGAATTCGAAGTGCCGTGCTATTATTACTTATTTCATATGGCGAAGGCATATTCTTTTTTTCTTAAAAAACTCATTGGCGCCAAGCGTGAGGGAATGCTAGACGTTTGGTAATCTCTCCTCCGACCAGGATAAAAGATCCCATTGAAGCAGCTAATCCCATGCATATTGTATGCACATCGGGTTGCACAAATTGCATAGTATCATAAATAGCTACTCCGGGTATTACCCATCCCCCAGGAGAGTTTATAAATAAATACAGATCCTTGTTATCATTCTCTATACTGAGATATACCATAAGACCAATAAGTTGATTTGAGATCTCGCTATCAACCTCTTGGCCTAAAAAAAGTAATCTTTCTCGATAAAGTCGGTTGATGAGGATAAAATTTGTATCCCTAAAGAGCCGTACATGCACCTTTTGATGCATACGGTTCACCAAAAATTGCGAAAAAAAAAAGAATCAATGTGTAGATTTCATTCCCTTTTCTTTTTTTCTATTCATAGTAGGATCTTTTTCCTTTCTAATCGAATTTTCGATTTTCGTAAAGAAGTGGCTTTTTCTTCCATTTTTCGAGTGAGTTTTGTTAATTTTCTTTCTATTTATATCTATAATAAAAAAAACCATCTATACTATAATAGACAAAATCCATTAAACTTATCGAACTAATTTCTCATTGATATATTCTTTCATCGAGATCTAATCCAAATCACGATGTCATTTTCTTGTTCCTGAGTGGGTTTTTTCAATTCTTTTAGGTTTCTGCTCTACTCTGAGTAAAAATAAAAATATGCCCGATTTTTATTTGCACATATAGGACAAATACCCCTAATACTACGCCCTTTTCCTATGACTTATTCAATTCATTTCCCATCTTCTGCCAAACATCCGACGTATTTATCATATTACTTTACTCGCTTGATTAAAAGTTTGAGATTACTCTTCTTATTATTAAAATCTTTTATGATCTATGATATTTTAGGATCTATGATATAAGTATTAGATAAGTATTAGGAATCATAGATAGATTACCAATAATAGATTACCAATTGGGTTTTGTCTAAACGGAGCCTGGATACTTCATTTTATTGGTCCAACCAAGACAACCATAAATTTTTCTAATTGATAATATTAATTTGAATACCCCCCAACACAAAAATGCCCCCAAAACAAAAATGGATCTAATTTCATTTGATTGCACTTCACGCTCCAAATTATTGATAATTCAATCTTTCTTGGGTGAAACAGAGGATATCTCGATCGGGGGAGAGAATGGGGAGATCCCATATGACCCAATATATCTGACAAGCCGCACTATACGTCAACCCAAGAGGCATCTTCCTCTCCAGGACTTCGAAAAGGTACTTTTGGAACACCAATAGGCATAAAATGAAAGAAAAAAGAATTAAGTACTATATTTCACTTTGATGTGGAAGCGTAACAATGCGTTTATTGTCTTAATAATATTTTCTTTTATTAGATTTTATCCATAGATTGGAAAAATTCTTACGAATAGTTCTTTTGAATAATTAACAAATATGTATGGATTCGTTCATAGAAAGTGGGATCAACCCCCATTGCGTATTGGTACTTATCGAATATAGAATAGATCTGCTTCTCTTTATTCCTACGAACCGAATTGTTCCATTTTTACTTTACTAAAAAATACAATAGACAAATATTAATCCTTTATCCGAGATAGCCTACGGAAGGGGGAAGTCCACAGCATAGTTTTTTCCAATGCAATAAAGTTACATAGTGTCTATTATTCGTTGATAAAGAGGTATTTACATGGGTTTACCTTGGTATCGTGTTCATACCGTCATATTGAATGATCCCGTTCGTTTGCTTTCTGTCCATATAATGCATACAGCTTTAGTTGCTGGTTGGGCCGATTCGATGGCTTTATATGAATTAGCAGTTTTTGATCCCTCTGACCCCGTTCTTGATCCAATGTGGAGACAGGGTATGTTCGTTATACCTTTCATGACTTGTTTAGGAGAAACCTGCTTCCGTCATGGGGCCGTCACAACCTTGGAATGCTTGAGCAGCTATTTTGAAAAATAACTGAATTTTAGGTTGTTCGAGCAAGTAAGGGAAATTCTATGGAATTCATAACTGTCTCACCGTTTTTTTACTTTTTGATTTTTTGATTGTCTGAATATTCAGGAACTAAGACCACTCCAATGCTCCTTTTCACCATGCATAAACTAAACCAACAATTAGGATAAGCACGAAAATCAAAGCTTCTAGAAATACAGATACCCCCAATACATCAAAACTCATTGCCCAGGGATAAAGAAAAACTGTTTCAACATCAAAAACAACAAAAACTAGCGCAAACATGAATTTCTAGATTCGAAGCGAAGATTTACGAATTCTGTCTACTATAATAATAACTAACAAAAGACTTCTGAATTGATCTCATCCTTTAATAATTTCAATTTATTGTTTATTGAGTAATAACTTAATCTTTCTTATTGATGTAGCTATGAAAAAAAAAAGAAATTGCTAATGGCCTTATAACCTAATGGCATAGACACTGGTCTTCTAAGTGGCATGAATCAAGTTTGAATCTCCCTTCATTCATTCTAATTACCAAAAAATAAAAATAAGAAATTTGTATATTAGGGAAGCAAGGGTTTAAGAAAATAATTGTCATTCCATGCAAGATATTATAACGCATTTGCTCTAATTCGTGATAATAACATGTAATGTAAGCTTACATGTACTAATTCAATATTCATTAACAAATTTTTAATCATAAGTTTCAAGAAAAAAAAAATACATGTCTCTAAGGCAACCATATTAAGCTCTCTATTAAATGCACCATTATTGACTTCGTCAAGAAAAAGATATCCGAAAAGTTTATACTTATTACATTTCTTCCTTTAAATTTATATTTATAATACATTAAAAATGCTTCACTCTATTGCATAATATCATTTGAATTGTTAATTGAAAATTTGCAATTCTTAAAAGGGATAGTGACAAAGCTTCATGATAAACCTCTTACCTTACTTACCATTAAATACATGGAATGGACAATACACATGCATCTAACTTAATTTATTAATTCAAAACAATTCAAATGATAATTGATGTTTCACACTCATCTCTAAAAATCACAATTTCAAACCCATGTATTGATGCATTGGATTTTTTATGATGCATCATCTTTTAGCTTAATCAAAGATTTAAAAAATGGAGAGATTAAAGTATTGCCTAACTATTTCCCTGATTACATAAAAACAATGACTTTTAAATTAATAGTATCGAAAACTTTGTAGGATCACAATTAAATTGAGCAATCATGAAATGTCGATGCTTCAATAGAATAATAATAGAATATGAATGTTGAGATAGAAATGCCTTAGATACTAATGTTTTAATTCACTATTGTATAACCGATTGTTAATTATTGGTGATTCTGGCTTCATATAAGATGGAGCAATAATAGAACATCAAGGTCTCAATAAGGCGATAATGGAAAACAATGCCTCAATTTCTCAAATTATTAATACCTCAATATGGGCATAGGATTATAATGCCTTAAATAAGGCTATGCCTTAAGCACAAAAGTTTTCTTATGAGATTTCGTCAAGAAACGAAATTCTCTTGATTTAAGCGTTCATCTTACCCCTTCAATTTGTCTTCTCACAACAAACCCTTTCTCCTATCACCAATCGAGAATACACCGCAAGTCTATAACCCCAATGGTATCAGTCCCTTGTCTAGATTATTAAAATCACATAATAAAAAAAGGGTTTTGCATCTTACCTTAAGGAACTGCATAGGGTTGCTCTATTGTCAAGAGAACTTAGCCTTCAACCTGTTGCCTATGTAAAACTATGGCAAGGTTTAAAGTTAGTTTTATATCTAGGTCAAGTCTTGCAACCTTAGATCCTTATAATCCCATTATGCCCCTTCATAATTTTTAGTATTGCCCAACTTTATATTATATGCCTACTTATTTTATTTTATACTAATATGAATTTTCCTTGGTTTTACATTTTACCCTCGTTAAAGAAACTTTCATCCTCAAAAGTTACTTGCTTCTTAGAATAACTCTGGGTATTTCTTCTTTACTTCTTGTTTCAATTCCTAAGTTGCTTCCCACTCGGGGTGATTTGCCTACTGCTTCTTAGCTCATAGACCTTAATATCTACTATTTTTATGGGTCTCATTGTCGACAAGTTGGGTTGTAACTCCAACCGTTCTAGTAGTTCAATTAAAACTTTACCTTGGTTTGTACTATGAGTCTTCTCTTAATCTTTATTAGGTACATATTTCTTTAGCATTGACACATGGAAAAGATCATGTACCCCTACTAAGGCGGGTGGTAAGGCTAGCTTATATGTAACCTTACTAATCTTTCTCTACTACTTCAAACAGTCTAACATACCAGGGGCTTAACTTCCCTCTCAACCTAAATCTAACAATGCCTTCCATAGGCAATATTCTCAACAACACCTTATCTCTAACATTGAACTCTAGAGGGTATCATTTCAAGTTGGCATAACTCTTTTACCTGCTCTCAACAACCTTCATATGTTGCTTGATTATTCACACCTTATCTATAGCCTCTTGTACTAACTTTAGCCTTATGAGTTACCTTTCTCCAACTTCATCCCAATTTAAAGGGGAGCTACATTTCCTTCCATATAGTGCCTCATGCAGAGCCATATGTATTATTGCCTAATAGTAGTTTTTGTAAGCGAATTCCACCAAAGGTAGGTGCTCATCCCAGTTCTCGCCAAAGTTTAATACA
Organism: Lumnitzera littorea; assembly: GCA_024138015.1. NCBI lineage: Eukaryota > Viridiplantae > Streptophyta > Magnoliopsida > Myrtales > Combretaceae > Lumnitzera > Lumnitzera littorea. The sequence continues at coordinate 52,380,726 of JAMXBB010000007.1, read as the reverse complement.
TAAGCCTTCAAGATATCCTCTAACACTTGTATAATCCTCTTGGATTACTCGTCTGTCTGGGGTAGATTATTGTACTAAACTGCAACTTAGTTTCTAAAGTTTTCTACAACCTTCTCTAGAACCTACTTATAAACCGAGTATCCCTGTTAGAAGTAATTGTCACTAGTATACCATGAAACCTTATAGCTTATGCATGTATAACTTGGCTAGTCTTTCCAAGGATTAGTCCAACTAGATGGGTATAAAGTAGGTTGTCTTCGTTAGCTTGTCAACCACTACCCATATAGTGTCATACTTTTCCTTAGTCTTACGTAGATGTATGACAAAGTTTATGATCACATGCTTCCATTTCCATTCTAGTATATGAAGTGCTTGTAGCTCTCCTCTTGGCCTCTAATCCTTAATCTTCACCATCTGACAGTTCGTACATTTTGATACATTCTCGGTAATCTCCCATTTCATGTTATTCCACCATTAGTGGCTTCTTAAGTCCTTAATGCTACCAGCATGCACTAAATAACCAAAATAATGAGCCCTTCTTAAGATGTCCTTTTTTAACCTCTCATCATTAGGTACTTGTAGCCTATTCCCATACCTGAGGATTCCTCCATCATCAATATTAAACTCAATTGCTATGGCTTGCTTTACCATACCCTTGATTTCTTGAATACCAGCATCCTCAGCTTCTGTGGCTCTTATTTTTTCCATTAATGTTGGTTGAACACGTAAACCGACCAAATTGGCTCCAACTTCTTGGGTAATTACCTTAAGTTATAACCTGCATCTATCTTCCAACAACGGCTTCTAGGAAGTAATGGGTGTAGTAATATTCCCCTTTTTCTTGATGAGTGTGTTTGCCACCACATTAACATTTTCGAGTTAGTAAAGAATATTAGCATCATAGTCTTTAATTAGCTCTTGCCATCACCTCTATTGCATGTTTAACTCTCTTGGTATGAAAATATACCTTAAACTTTTATGGTTTATATACACCCTACACTTGTCAAAATACAAGTAATGCCACCATAACTTTAGTCCGAAGATTACTATTGCTAACTCTAGATTGTGATTTGGGCAATTTTTCTCATAGAGTTTCAATTGTCGAGAGGTACATGTAATCACTTGTCCCTTTTGCATTAAAACACACCTTAATCCTTGACCAAATGCATCACTATATATTGTATACTCCTTTCCCTTCTAGGGTAGTGCTACAATTGGTACTAATACAAGCTTCTCTTTCAATCTTTGGAAATTAGCTTCACAATGATCATTCCAAGCAAACTTGACCTCTTTTCATGTCAAATTGGGGAATGGTGTAGCTATCTTAAAGAAGTCTTTAACAAAGCATCTATAATAGCTTGCTAAGTCCAAGAAACTCTAAATCTCAATCACTGTTTGTAACCTAGACCAATCCATTGTAGCCTTCACTTTCTCCACATCAATAGAAATACCATCCCTATATACCCCAAGAAAGATACTTCTTCTAACTAGAATTTGCACTTCTTAAACTTGGGATACAACTTTCTAGTTCATAATCTACTTAATACTTACCTCAAGTGTTCAACTTACTCTTTTCTACTCATTAAATGAACCAATATATCATCAATAAAGACAACTATAAACTTATTGAGAAATTCTTCGATGACACTATACATTAAGTCCATGAATGCTGCAAGTGCATTTGTTAGGCTAAACGACATTACTAAGAATTTGAATAAGCTATACCTTGTTTTGAAGGCAGTCTTTTAACTGTCTTCCTCCTTGATTCTCAATTGGTGATACCCTAATCCTAAGTCTATCTTAGAGAATGCTTGAGCTCCTCAAAGTTAATCAAATAGATCGTTGATTCTAGGTAAAGGGTATTTGTTCTTGATTGTCACCTTATTCAATTCTCTGTAATCGATGCATAGCCTCATGCTACTGTCCTTCTTTTTGACAAAGAGAACCAATGCTCCCTATGGTAACGTACTCAGTCCAATAAAACCTTTATTCTATAATTCCTCTAACTGCACCTTCATCTCCTCCACTTCCACTAGTGACATCCTGTAAGCTAGCTTAGCAATGTATCTAGTACTACGTCAATACCAAATTCTATCTCCCTGGCTAGGGGTAAACTAAGTAAATCTTCAAGGAATACATTTGCAAACTCATTTGCCATAGGTACTTCCTTAAGCTTCACTCCTCAATCTAACATAGTTCATATGTCGATATTCCCTTAAATCTCTGCACTTTCAACTTCGGATTAACTAGGTCTTCTCTTGGAATGTCAAAGTAGACCACCAAATTGTGACAATCGATAGTAGCATAATACTTGGACAGCTAATTCACTCTTAAATGACATTATAATTTGACATTTCTAACACCCAAAGATCTACAGGCATAACTCGATCTTGGATCTTTATTGCCACATCCCTACATATCTTGCTTTATACTATCCTAACTCTCAAGGGAATGCTCACATTCAAAGAATCATATGCTGTTGATAGTTGGATTTCATCCATTACATTCACTCGTCAATTTAGCTTATAAGAAGCTGAGTAACTCACTTCTTGGCAAACGTCAACTAAGACAAGTCCATATCTAGTTTGAGTTTAAGGAAAGAAGCATAAACAATTATTATCTAGTACAGTTCCATTACATAACCCTCCACTATTCTTATATTTCAAGCATATACTTAATCATGAGGTCTCTACGTATCCTAATTGTTGATAGGCATTTTTAGATAATTGTTATGTAGGCTTATATTACTTAGTCTAATATTTAAGCCTAGTCTAAAGACAATCCCCATAGACTTACTATAAATACTAGCCAAGACCTTAGGTAAGGGGACTCTCTTCCATTCTCTCAACACCATAACTATTTGATATCTCTCTCTACATGACGAGGGAACTAACTTAGGCATCGGAGTGGTCTTGCCGAAGCACCCTCTAGTGCCCCTTGTAGCCATTTTCTCATGTTACAGGTGTTTGTATATCTGAACAAGAATCACCTATTAACAATTGGCGCCGTTTATGGGAACGATTATTGCAACTTAAAAAGGATTGTCCTAAATTATGTGATTGACTAGTATTTCATCCCATGAATGATTTCCTTAAATCCAGTGATGAGTCTTGGAAATTTATGGGGCTCAGAGAAGACGAACATAGTGGTTTTCTTCTTTAAAAAGTGTAATTGCTGCAGTTTCATCCATCGTCTGGTTTGCAAATGTCACTTTCGAGTGAGTTCACAAATTTGGATAACGACAACATTATGTTCTCTTGATTCATAACCATCATTGCCATATTCATGATGGTAACTATGCATTGGTTGATTTTTCTAATTGTATAAAGTGGGTATTTTGTTTTGGCTAAAGAAAGTTTCTGTCCTTCAACGCCACACATGAATACATTTATCTTATGTATGGATCAATGTGATTTCATTTCGTGCTAAGTTCGACTCGTATAAGACGATCCGTGCTGATCTCCTTTTTTTTAAGTAGCCATAGAACTATACTATGCTAAATCTATGTTTTTTGAAGAATTGGTTGTCCAAAAAACGGGTTTGCTACATCATCCCACTTATAATCGCTTATGTAATCTATGTTCAAACTTCTGATGTCGAGTTTTTCTTCTTTCGGCTTGCAAGTTGCAATCTATTGAATGACGAAGAGTGTCGAGTCGAAATGAACTCCTTGTGAATCAAGTTTTGTCCCGAATGGCCGAAAGGCTGAACATGTCCAAGTTAATCCATGGTGCTAAGAAGTTCCAAATTCTGAGTAGCTCCCCATGGCCAAGTAACATCAATGGAGCTTCAAGTCGCATTGAGTGTATTGAGTAAGTGTTGGCGACATGTCGAGATGACAAGAAACCGATCCTTCGACTCATCAAGTCACCAAGCTACCTAGCCAGATTCAAGCCTTGTTACTGCTATGATGATCCAATCGATTTAAAAGTGACTTTTCCAAGCTTCATAGCAAATTTCCATGCTAAACTTCAAGATCAACTCATTGAGTATTGAGTTCAAAGCTCGAAGTATTTTGCAGAATGGCCGAGATGCCGAGTACAATTTTATCTTAGTTCTGTGCCAAGTACCGAGTGCAGTTTATCCAAATCCATGCTAAGCACTTTAGCATAACGACTACTCATACTCTAAGACATCAAATGCTGAATAAGCACAATCTCGACAAAGCAAAGGTCAATTTTTTGACAAGCCAATTACTACGAATACCAAGTAAAAAGGTCAAGCTCTTTTCTTTACTAAGCTTTAACGGTAGCTACGGTTAAGTTGTTCTACGCAACAACTGCCTACAAGAGATCAAAGCAAAGCAGAGGCCGAGCTACTCCAAGCTTGCTGAGAAATTCTAAGGTTGCCAAGTAAATGCACTATGAGGCTTGCAATTAAGCTGAACAATGAGTGCCGAGTAAAACATCGAATGGCAATAAAAGCTAAGATGCTGAGTGACTAAACTTAACAACTTTAAGAAAAGGTGTTTGGCATGTTAGTGCAACAATATGAAGCAACAGATAATGGCTAGAAAAGATATACCAGATTCTAAGATCTTGATAAAAGGATTAGAACAAGCAAAAGAATTTAAACTCAGCAATAAGGATGCAAAATGTGTAACAAAGAAGAACCTTAACTAGTCTGGTTCAACAAAAAGCAATGAAGACCTGACATTAGAGGTGAAGCTTCATGACAATAAGCATATGAAGGGGACTTCTTGTCCCGTTTCTAGCACCGTTACCTTACTGGTTGCTAGGCTAAGCAAACTACAAGGTTTGTAAATCCATAATGGGAGAGCTTCCCTTATGCTAGACAAGTAAAAAGAACCATTTGCTTGGCATGTTTCAAGCTTTTGAAAATTTGGTTGGCATTTGAAATGCCTCGACCTTCCATAGCTGAGCAATCCACGTGCATACAATATGTCAAGACTTTACTTTTCAAGTGGACTGTAGCAACTAAAAACAAAATGCAAAGAGAAAAGGAACGCTGTAACTCAGGGCTCGTTGAGTGATTGATGAACAACTTCAAAAGCCGAGTAAGTGCCTACTAAGCTTGATAAGCTCAAGGATGCTTATTGTAAATTCCAGTATAAGCTGATGGAAAACTGATCTATATCATACATAAGGACCATTTCATACGAATGTTATGGGCCAAAATGAGCTCATGTGACTTCAGGAGCCCCACTTGTGCATCAATTCACATTGATGGAAGATGAGTAAAACCTCTCTATTATTATTTCTGAATCATTCAATTATTTATTTATTTTTATGTTGCTTTATGTTATGCTACACATTAATCAATTAACAATGTTTACACTAGATTTATGCACAATATATTATTTATCTATGTGATGATCTAATGAGAGTTCAAAGATGGGATTTGGGTTAGAGAAACACCCTCAATTTTTAGCCCACGCAAAGTATAACTTGCTAACGAATTACTCCTGAGTAGCTCTAAGCCCTACGTACTATTGATGACGAGCAAATCACAAAGCGTTAATTCCTAAGTCTTATACTTTAATGGACCATAGGCTAGTCAACCTATTTTACGACTTAGCATAGGTCATGGTCAACTTGGGTAACCTTTATGCTTTTACTGCCTCTTTAGGTGCTTCCGCCTCTTTAGGTGCTTCCGCCTCTTCAGGCGCTCTCGGGCGTATTGGCCTCATTAGGCCTTTACCTTTTCAGGCGCTCTTACCTCTTTAGGCGTATCGGCCTTGTTGGGCCTTCACCTCTTCAGGCACTTCCACCTCTTCAAGCGTATTAGCTTCGTTAGGCCTTCACCTCTTCAAGCGCTTTTCACCTCCTCAGGCGCTTCAGCCTCTTCAGACCTTCACCTCTTCAGGCACTTCCGCTTCTTTAGGTTCTCTCACCTCTTTAGGCGTATCAGCTTCGTTAGGCTTCCGCCTATTAAGGCGCTTTGGCTTCTTTAGGTCCTCATCTCTTTAGGTGTATCGGCTTCGTTAGGCTTTCGCCTTTTTAGGCATATCGGCTTCATTAGGTCTTCGCCTCTTGAGGCACTCTTTACCTTTTCAGGCGCCCTAGCCTTTTTAGGTACATTAACCTCTTCAGGCTTTCACCTCTTCAGGCATATTCACCTCTTTAGACGTATCGGCCTTGTTAAGCTTTCGCCTCTTCAGGCGCTTCTGCCTCTTAAGACGCTCTCACCTCTTCAGGCGTATTGGCTTCATTAGGCTTCTATTTATTCAAGCTCTTCGGCCTCTTTAGGCCTTCATCTCTTCAAGTATATTGGCCTAATTAGGCTTTCATCTCTTTAGGCGTATTGGCCTCATTAGGCCTTCACCTCTTTAGGCGCTCTTTGACTCTTTAGGCGCCTTAACCTTTTCAAGCACATTAGCCTCTTTAAGCTTTCATCTCTTCAAGCATACTTGCCTCTTTAGGCACTTCTTGCCTCTTGAGGTGCCTTTACCTCTTTAGGCATTCTAGTCTCTTTGGGTCTTTACCTTTCTAGGCATATCAATATTTATAAGTGTTCTGGCTACTTTCACCTTTTGCCTCTTCAAGCCTTTGCCACTTCAAGCACTTTAGCCTTATTAGGCTAGGATTGCAAACTTATCTAGAAACTCCATAAAATCAACCTTCTTGAATACTCTCTTTTTCGACTTGATCACCAAAGAGAGTAGGGGGTAAGTATTGATAGGCATTTTTAGATAATTGTTATGTGGGTTTATATTACTTGGTCCAATATTTAAGCTCGGTTTAAGGACAATCCCCATAAACTTATTATTAATAGTAGCCAAGACCCTAGGTAAGGGGACTCTCTTCCATTCTCTCAACACCATAACTACTTAATATCTCTCTCTACATGACGAGGGAACTAACTTAGGCATCGGAGTGGTCACATCAGAGCACTCTCCTGTGCCCCCCGTAACCATTTTCTCATATTGTAGGTGTTTGTATATCAAAACGAGAATCAGCTGTCAACACCAATGATCATATGATTAACTGTTGTTTTAGACACTTAACATTCGCCTATAAATATAAAGAAAAAACATTATAAGAACTCTCTCATGATCTACAACTATTCATCTATTTTCTCTTAAATACATTTTTTGACTTAGGCATCGAAGTAGCTACACCAAACTAGCCCTGGTACCCTTAGTTCTTTATGTTTTGCAAAAGTGAGATTTCATCCAAAAATCATATAATAACATTTGGCATTGTCTATTTTTTATTACACACCCACATGGCTAAAACTAGATTAACTAAGAGTACAGGTTTTGATACTTCATCCCACTACCATGAAGGGTGAAGTAAGCATACTAATGAACAACATTTAGCTAAACTGGAGCAACTTTGCCTTAATTGGCTAAAGAAAATCAAGAATTGAGTAAAAAACATGAAGAGATTGTCAGGACCCTAAAGGGGGCCTAGTAGGATTACCTAAAATTTCCATAACATGTGTGAACCCATGATATGAAAACCGTCTTGCAAGTCAGAGATTGCAAGACCTTAAATAATAAATCACTAAAATTAATGATTTTCAAGTAAATAATTTATTATAACATGACATAAGATATAATTATAAATAACTATGGATGTTCGATATCCCACAGTTCCTTAGAACCGCAGAGAATCGGTATCCCCTACCAAATAATAAGACAGGATTACCAACATTATAAAACTACAAGAAGAATTAAATTATATTAAACTCTAACATGTGAATATTTTCTACAAAGAGTGTTTATGTATCACCTATAAAAATCTCAACTAATTTTAACACTAATACACATATCTTCATCTCGCCCTCAGCACTCGAAACTTATCCCAATCCCATCGTATGTAAACCTGCAAAAGAAAGACTATTGGGGAATAAGCTACAAGAGCTTAGTGAGCAATCCCTCATACCATACTGGCAAACAAGTTGTCAAACAAATTATTACAACCATATGAATGCATGTACACATAGAATGCCAAACAATATATGCAGTTGACCGGTACTGCATATAATATCGGATTTTAACGCCCTCCGAGATAAGGGTTGGAGAATCATCGGCACCAATCACGACCGGGCTCTAGCACCTGGGTTTTTACCCATAACTTTGAATTCCGTAATACATAAAAACACATTTCCATTTCCAAAAATCCAATAATTCACAAAGTCCCAGGCCTAGCGGTGAGGTGGCCCCCGCAGTCCACACTCACACCCTACAGCGGTGATCTCTAGACGCGACCCCCAGCCACTCACAGTTAGCGTCTCCAGCGCCAATAGAACCCGCGAGCCAAGGGTAGGGTCTTGTTGTACCCATGCTCCTGCACGGTACTAATCAAATCATGTGGGAATCCATCCCTCCAAGGCCCTTCATTACCAACCGCGTGAAGTGACGGCCAGAATAAGTAATGCGATGCATGGATAATGCATGACCCTTTTGATTCAAGATAAGCCAAATATAATTAGGTCAGATTATGAGGTGATCAATCAATATCAGCAAACCATCCAAATCATATAAAAATCAATCATACCATCAAATCATCAATTATCGTATTCAATAATATTTCTTATAACAATCAATCAATCAATATCAATCACACGCATATCCCGAAACCCCATACATCAAGTTATTGATATTCAATTTAAGTGCACTAACTACAAGCACAAACAAGTATAGAGTCATCGGGAGTACTCACTTGACTATGGCGACTCGCTCTAGTCGTAATAACCGATCAGGAGATCCTCGCCCTCGTCGGGATCACCTGATCATTATGAGATAACAGAGATAATAAGTAGTTGACTAAACTAATGGTTCTAGATATCTATCTACCTAATTCTACTTATATTACTATCAGCCCTTATTCGATTAAACCTAATTGCTAATCGTATATAACTTTTTCATTTTATTTTCAGTATTTACGAATTTATAGTCGTTTTTCATCGTTTTCGGACGTACATTCACACGGTAATATCCGTTTTGGACGTTAAGACCCATGTTTTATGATATGGGCTAAATTTAGAGAAATTTTAACTATGAAAACTTAATTGCTCTTTTTACTTATATTTATATCTTTTATTTATACTTAATGAGTTAGTTAACCCTTAAATCCTTATACTTAGAGGATTTTACTTTACTATTACTAATTCATGTACTTAATTAAGTATGATCCAATTTAAAAAGTGTATTAGGGTTTACTAATTTAGGATCTTAATTATGTTACTCTCTTCTTCTTTTCTTAGTTTATAATCTATGCTTATGTCATGCTTACATCATCATTTGCTTATGTTATTGCTTATGTCATGGCTTATGTCATCATGTGCTTACCTCATCACTCACCTCATCATTTAATTACATAAGCATTACCTTAGGCTTATGTCATATGTACATGTCTTATGTACATTTGTCCTTTACTTATACTTATGTACATATGCCTTGTACTTATACTTATGTACATATACCTTATACATACATATACTTATACATCTACATATACTTATACCGTATTTATACATGTATTCCCACTCATATACCTATACGGTCATATACGTATTTTTATACACAAATTCGTATGCCTTATTTACCCTCTTAAGAAACCTTCACAATTTCATTCTTTTTGTATTTTAAGGGTATATTTGACATGATATATGTATGTATAGTTAGTATATACCTTGTTTTAGGTTATGTACATATTGTATACTTATGTACAAAGGTATTTATACATGTATTCTTCTAGCATATCCTTTTATACATATACTTAAGGACATGTGCACATGCATATCCTTCTTCTTCTTCATGATTCCTAGATTTCTACACTTAAAGAGAAGAACTTTGTGCTCTTTTCTTCAAGACAACACTAAACACATAATTACTTATCTAATCTATCTAATTAACTAACTAATGAAGGAGATAAAACAAGATAAGTAACTTAGATACATACCTTTAATTGTGTTGGAGTTATGGAGACAAAAATGAAATTGTGAAAGTAAAAGAGGAAGAAGATGCTCACGGCAATGGAAGGGAATTTTTGTTTGATTTCTTTTGTTTTGTTTTCATTATGGAAGAAGGCAAATGGTGGGACCTAGAGGGGAGAAATTGTGGACAGCAATTGAAGAGAGAAGGAGGAGAAAAAAAATCAAAAAGGAAGAAAAGAAAAGCCATCATTAAGTAAGAGATATTTTCTTTATCTCTTTAGTCTTTTGTTGACTTTTTTAAAGTGTTGACTTGGTCAACATTTTGACCTTGGTCAACAAGTGTTGACTTGGTCAACTCTCCTTAAGCTTATATAATTTTGTGTACATAATGTAAAGATTAAGGGAAATTAAGGAAAAAAATGAAGGAAATGAGAGGAAATGAGGTATTTGATGAATTGATTAGTAAGAGTAGATGATGAGATCTTACTTTGAGTATTTATAACCTATAAACATCATTTGGTAAACTACTTAGTGTAATTAAGATGAAAAATGTCATTTAGGGTATTAAGGTTTACTACATTTAACCTAATCTCCAACTATACCCTTAACTCTAAGTGAGGCTATCCTAATCATATACTTAAGACATAAATGTAATCTATGATTCATTATCTTAGTTTCTAAGGGATCATTTAAGCATTCTAAATGTTTATGCATGATTAAGGGTCATCTTCAGTCGTTTACCGATGAAATAGCAAAATATGGAGGATATATTATCATTTAGGGTTTTAAGGTAAATTATGGTGAATTAGTGCTTTTATATCCTTAAAGTTATGGTTTTAGGGTTCTTATTACTTTAAGGCACCATCTCTAATGTTTTTACACATTTAGGGTTTCATATATTCTTACGCGATTTAATCTTCGATTGTCATCTTATGGTTTTGATAAGGTTCGAGGTTTTAGAGTCTTCGTATGTAGTTAGGGATTCAATTGGTGATTTAAGGTTCTTCGTATCCACTTTAGGTTTTGGATTGAGATTTTTATTGGTTTTAATTCTCACTGGCTCTTTTGAGTTCGGGAAATTATCTACAGTTTACACGTTTGTTTCTATACTTAGAAGGCTAAATTCGCGGGGTTTACAGAGATCCTCTATCTCTTCCACGATAATGTCTACTTAAGTCAAAACAAAGAACATAGCAATCACAATGCTAAGAATAGTGACGACTTGATCTATTCTCCCGAATTACCAAGAAGGCAAGTTGAAGTTACAATGGGACCTTCAACCCCTATGCTTAAGAAAAATAATAAGGGGAAGCAACCACAACAGGTGCACCATGTTGGACCCTTACATGTTAGCACCCTTGCTACGATAAATAAACAATTTCAAATTAAGAAAAGCCCTTTCATCCTGGAGATCTTGGACGAGGTGATAGTATGGTACATTAAGTTGTCGCAATTTGAAACCTATGATGAAACGAGAGATCTTGAAGATCACCTTGAGTATTACTGCATGTTAGCCAAGTTGCATGGCTTAAGCGATGCCATAGCCTGTTAAGCTTTTCCCTTAATACTGAGAAATGAGGTAAGTACATGGTTAAAGCACCTAAAGTTGAACATAATTTCATATTTTGAGGATTTGGTAAAAGTGTTTCTTCAATACTTCCTTACGAGTAAGCTTCCTGTCAAGGATTCTTCTATCCTTAACACGATAAAACAAAGATTAGATGAATTTATCAAAGATTATCTGGCCAAGTTTATGGCTGAGATGGTCTAGATTCCAGAGTTGGATATGAGTGCTCTCAATGCAGTTATTGATAGTATTAAGCCCCATAGAAACTTTTTCAAGTCTCTCGCCAAAAATAAGTCAAAAACTTTTACTAAGTTTAAAGCTAAAGCCACATCTTACATCTAACAAGAAGATAACCTTAAGACTCACTAAGAAGCCAATCAAATAGATGAGATAGGAAAGGTGATAGAAAGAGAAGTGCGAAAGATCAACACGGAACATACGATGATTAATGTCCCAATGTCGAGAAAAAGATGCCACATATCTGACATATTTAGTCCTTACACCACTCAATTGTCCAATTACAGGCATATTAATGGAGGTATGTAGTTAGAGAAGCGTGTTGTAATGGCCAAAATGGATGAGTGGAAATCCTTCAAGGTAAAATTCCAACAAATATTGCGATTTCCATCACGATAGGAGCCATAATACTGACGAATGCATCTAACTTAAGAACGTAATTGAGGATGCAATTTAGTAGGGTACTTGAGCAAGTTTCTTACGATGATGTTGAGAATATTGAGCAACCATCTCAAAGGAGACAAGAAGAGCAGGAGACTGTCACTCGATTGACTCATGCTGGGAATGATACGAGAGATAGGAATACTAGTAAAGCATCAAATGATATAATTACTACTATTGTTGGCAAACTTTCCACCATAGGCTGGTCAAGCTCTTCGAGGTTGACTAATGCCATTCATTATGCTTGTAATGTCCAGGGCAAGAAGGTTAAACTCGACAATACAATTTCCTTCATAGAAGAAGATTTCGAAAACATTCAAAGGCCCCATGATGACGCACTCGTGATTAATGCGAGAATTGCCAACTTTGAGGTTAAGAAAATTCTTGTTGATACTGGAAGTTTGAAAAACATTATTTTCCAACATTCTGTTGATCAGATGAGACCGAAATCAAGGTACAGTAAAGATATTACAACTATGATTTGTATGCCTTCAATAAGCAGCCCGTTTGGGTGACCGGAATAATTTCTCTACCAATCTAGATTAGAGATGATGTGCATGTTGCAAAAGGCAAAGTGGATTTCCTTATTGTCAAATGTTGGTCCCCATACAATATGATCATGAGACGAATGTGTTAGCACTTATTCGGCATTGTCTCTTCCATTGTCTACCTCATGGTTAAATTTCTTACTCTTACTGGAGTTAGTATGTACAAAAGGGATCAATAATTGGCGAAATCATTGTATATGAGGGCATTAAGGCGAGGAGAATTTTTTCAAGTCAAAACTTGCCTAGAAGGAAAGTCATTCAACATAGATAGTGCTGAAGATGAAACAGAGGAAATTTCGTTGGGAGATGATCTTGAAAAGACGACAAAGATGGGGGAACCCTTGCCAGTAGACATTTGCCAAAGTCTAAATGACTTTCTATAGGATAATTCCAACATATTTATATGGTCCTCCTCAAATATTACAGGTATCCATAAAGATGTCAAGGTACACAAGCTTTAAATCAATCTAAGTGCTAAGATGATTCAATAGAGGAAAAGACATTTTGCCCCTCAAAGGCAAGCAGCTATAAAATAAGAAGTCCATAAACTCTTAAAGGTAAGATTCATTTAGGAAGAGCTTTATCTGACTAGGCTAACCAACTGTATGTTAGTCAAGAAGTCTAATGTCAAGTAGTGTATGTGCATAAACTTCATGGATCTAAATAAGGCCTATCCTAAAGATTGCTTTCTATTTCCAAGAATAGATCATATGGTTGATTCAACTGTCGAGCATGCTTTACTCTCTTTCATGGATGTGTTTTCTAGCTATAATCAAATTAAAATGGATGAGGAAGATGAAGTTCATACGTCATTCGTCACTAAGTTTGGAATATACTGCTATACAGTGATGCCCTTTAAGCTAAAAAACATTGGTGCAACTTATCAGCGGCTTGTCACTATGATGTTCAAGCTACAAATCCATCAAAATGTTAAAGTGTATGTCGATGATATGATTGTGAAAAGCACAATAAAGGATTGGCATCTCGTTGATCTTGAGGAGACATTTAGCACTTTAAGGAGATACAATATGAAGCTGAATCCGTAGAAGTGCATTTTTGGTGCTACTTCAAGAAAGTTTTTAGGGTACATGGTCACTAGGTGCAATATTGAAGTAAATTCGAGAAAGATTTATGCGATCAGAAATGTAAAGTCTCCTTGTATTATCAAGGAGGTTTAGGAGCTAACTAAGTGAATAGCCACCCTTAATTGGTTTGTGTTGATAAGTGTAAACAAGTGCCTAGAATTCTTTAAAATTTAAAATTATTTGAAAGATTTCAAGTGGATGGATGAGTGTGAAAGAGCATTTAATGAGCTTAAATAATTTTTTGCATCACCACCAATACACTAGACACCTATTTTAGGAGAGAATTTATATTTATACTTGTTAATCAGTTACCAAGCACTTTTCTCTATATTGGTTCGAATCGAAGGCAAGGAGTATCGACTAATTTATTACGTGAGTCATGTCCTGTAAGGACCAGAGCATTGATATATCAAAATTGAGAAATTTGTGTTAATAGTGGTTCTCTCGACAAGGAAGTTGGAACCATACTTTGAAGCTTATAAAATTGTAGTCCTTACTGATTAGCCTTTACAGCAAACATTGCAATAGCCAAATTCCTTTAGGAAGGATGATGAAATATGCTTTGGAGCTAAGTGCTTATGGCGTACAATACAAACCTAGAATAGCATTAAAAATTCAAGTGTTGGCAAATTTTCTAGTAGAGTTTACGTGTGAAGATGACAGCATAGAAGTTGTCGAGAAGTCGATATGGAATCTTTATGTTGATGATTCTTTGATTAGAGAACGAAGTAGTGCAAGTCTTGTCCTGTAAGGACCTCATAATGTCAATATTAATTATGTCTTGAAATTTAGATTTCCAGCCAGCAACAATAAAGCAGAATATGAAGCCTTAATAATTGAACTCAGATTGGCAAAGGAAGTTGGTGTTGAGAAAGTTGAAGTTTTCTCCGATTCACAACTTATTGTGAATCAAGTCAAAGGGAGTTATGTGGCAAAAGAGGAAGAAATGAGCAAGTATTTGTTGATAATACGAACGTTCATGGAAGAATTTCAGTCTTTTTCAATTCACAAGATACCAAAGAGCAAGAACATTGTAGTTAACAAGCTGTTAAAGTTGGTTAGTATGGCACTCCTTGATTTGAATGATAAACTCTTTATCGAGTTTCTCTTACGCAAGAGTTTACCAATTGTTCAATAAAGCTTTAAATTAGCTCCCTGCCAGAAAGAGAGGTCCTGGATGGATCTAATTGTAGATTATCTGAAGGATGGTGTCCTTCTTGATGATAGGAAAGAGGTTTGAAAGTTGATTTATTAGGCCACAAATTACATACTGATGGATGATCAACTGTACAAACGCGATATTTACTAACCTTATCTTTGATGCCTTCCTTTGAAAGATGCACAACGAGTATTATTTGAGATACACGGTAGTGTATGCAGTAATCATGTGAAAACATAAACGTTGTATATCTGTACCCTGTAACTCAACTATTACTGGTTGATAATGAAAGATGACGTGGGATGATTAATTAGACAGTGTCCACAATGCTAGAAGCATGAAGCGCCAAGTCTTACACCTTCTATTGAATTATGTTTCCTAACCAGTCCTTAGCTTTTTGCCCAATGGAGATTAGACATACTCAGATTGTTTCTAAGTCTACAGCTAATGACAATTTATCATTATTGCTATAGATTATTTTACCAAATGGCTGGAGGCCGAGGCATTAGTAGGGATTACCAAACAGAAGGTTAGGGCTTTTGTTTTCAACTTTATTATATCAAGATTCGCGGTCCCATTTATGATAATAATGGATAATGGACCATAATTTGATAATGATGAATTTTAGGCATTTTGTGAGAAACATGACATCTGTCTAAATTGTACATCTGTAGCTCACCCTTAAACCAATGAACAAGTGGAAGCTATTAATAAGATCATCTTACATAGCTTAAGTAAGAAAGTTAATCAAGCTAAAAGAAAATGGGTTGATGAATTGTCGGATGTTTTATGGGGATATGGAGTACCTATAGGATTGGAATAGTGGAAATACCCTTCAGATTGGCATATAGTATGGAAGCAATATTGCCGATTGAATTGGACCTGCCAAATCTATGCACATAAAATTTCGACATGATGACCAACTAGGTTGGTTTGATGGCTAATTTAGATACTATTGAAGAGATAAGAAATGTCACAAGAGCGAGAGTTACAACATTTCAACATAGGATAGCTAGGTATTATAATCAAAAGGTGAAACATAAGGTTTTTTTAGCTTAGTGATTTAGTTTGCAAGAAATTAGAGGCAACTAGCGTGCGAGATAGATAAGGGAAACTATGTGTAAATTGGGAGGATCTTATTGGGGTCCGGGAAGTTGTTGGCGAGAGGACTTATCAATTAGAGAGGTTGGATGGAATAATCACCCCTTACACATGAAATGCTGAGAACTTAAAGCTTTATTTTAATTAATCCCTTTGATGTTATGAAGTATTTCCACTTATTTTGCAATACAATAAACTAGTTATTGTTTCAAATGTGAATACATTCTAAGTTCCAATTCTGACTTGTTTTCCTTCCTAATCTTTTCATGATTAATAGATCATTATTAAGTTTAAACTATACAATGAACGAATTAATATTTAATAAGTTCAAACCTATCGTGGTTAGCAAACTTTATGATTTAGCCCAAGCTAAATAAGGAACGTATTAGTTCTTATAGGCGATCTCACGACTCAAATAAGGTAACTAGTCCATGTCTCAAATGACTAATGGATATTGTCTTTAAAAAGACACCCAACGTACCGTATGTGAAATAAAACATATCGAGAAAATTAGGCACATGAAATAAAACATGTTGAGAAAGTTAGGTGTGTAAAACAAAACATGCTAAGAAAAATAGGTGTGTGAAATAAAACATGCTGAGAAAGTTAGGCGTGTAAAACAAAACATGCTAAGAAAAATAGGTGTGTGAAATAAAATATGCCTAGAAACAAAGCACATGAAATGAAACGCACTAAAACCATTAAATTACACATGATAGGAAATGTGGATAATATCAACACAATATTAAATGTACAATGACTTAATCGAACCTTGTCCATACAACTCTGTAAAAAAAAAAAAAACGTAATTATAATCCTAAGATGTCAAGTTTTGTTAAATTGTGCAAAAGCATTCCCTTGATGGGACCTTACAGGAGTATATTTCTTTCTTGGTGCTTAGGGTTTTGGAATAGGTTTTAGATAATCTGTCTTCATCATTGCCAAGATCTTCGACACAAACTCTACTGTCATTATCCTACATTTGAACCTTAGCACCTGTATCTTCATCAGCTTCTTCATCACAATTGTTGACATTATCATCGATATCGACAAAATCTAGGCACGAAAGTTCATATTTAGGGTGAAACTTTAAAATTTCTTATCTTGTTGCTTAGACCCCCTCCAATAACTTCTATCTCAACAGCCTCTCATATTGCCAACTTAGAGTTATGATCTCTAATGCTTCTTCAACAAAGGGCCCTTTCTTCATTGCCTCCTCTAATTTGGCAATATGACTTTGCGATTTGGAGTTATTGGTCTCTAATTCTTTTATTTGCACCCTAAGCTTGTCCTCTTTGTCGCTCATTGAGTTGGGCATTCGGCCCAAACCTTAACACTCTTCCCTTTTCTTGCAAAGCTTCTCCTTTAGGTCTTCAGCCTTCTTATATTTATCCTTGATCTTAGTTTTAAGGCTTGAGACTTCATCGGCTACTAATGAATGTGTTAATTTCTTAGCAGCCAGCTCTTCCAGATATTTTCTAAACTCTATCTTAGCCTTGATTCTTGCACTCTTAGTTGCTACAGTCTAAGCCTTCAAAGAGTTGTATCATCTTTAATTTTCTACAATAAGTCGACAATAAAAATGATAAATTCGCTAAATCACCAGGCTGAATAATAAATTATTATTACCTTCTTCATCTCCTTATCAACTTCATCCAATGCCGTTATAACATGGCTGCAAATCTACATACAAAAGGATTATGTCAATAATAAAACATGCGCCAAAGTGAAAGGATTCCATTGATACTTACATCATACAGTTTAGCTGCAATGTATGCCTTATTACAACCGCTAACCCTATCAACATCTTTCGTCGTAATCTCCTTATCCTTGGCAAGAATGACGCCTTCTATTAAAGCTAGGGATTTAGTCCTGTTGCCCAAGATTAAATCATTGTAAAGAATATTATGGCCCCAGCACGGAACAAAGTACTCGCCCACCTCACTATTAGGGACAAATTTGGCACTACTAATGCTGAGAGCTTTGTTCCTCATGGTCTCCTTCGTCCTTTCATCCAAAGTCTTGGATCTCTTAGATGGAGGTTGGCTAGTAAGCTCCTTTTTACTTCTTTTACTAGGACTTGCCACCATACCTACTTGGAACGATGGTCCCTCAACAACCTTATGATGGGTGATTTCAACCTCGCTGCAAATGCTGATATCTTGACCAGAATCTCTTGGTTCTTCAACTAGAGGAATATTTTCCCAAGGTAAGACCACTTTAACTTGTGTGGCCTTGATAGCCCCAAATTTTTCACTCCCTGTCGCTTGTTAGTAGGATGAGACGCCTTTTTCTGGGTTACTACTTGCTTCATCGCTTTCTCTTGTATGGCTTTCTTCGGAGCAACCGGTCGAGTCACAATTACCTTAGCACCTGCTCATTTGTTAGCCTTAGATTTTTTAGCCTTTGCTTAGGCTGATAGTTTGGCGGGATCTATATCACCTGTGCCCATGTCTGCAATAAAAAGTAAATGCATTAACAAGAAAGAGAGAAATAAAAGACTTATGTGTTTTGCGCCGAGCAAGACTTAAAGGCAACTATTCTTCCCCTATGTTGCAAGAATGGCTTTCCTCTTGTAGCTCTACTTGGCACAACAATTACTTAATAGCATACCTTCCTTTTTGGAGAAGATTGGCTCTTCGTTTTCATATTACCTTATTATTCTCTCAACATCCCAATAAAACATTTTGTTTTTTCTTCTTTCTTGAAACATTTTTGCCATAGCGGCATCATTTGGTATCAACTCAATATCTTTGGTGTAGATAGGTTAACTCCAGTGGGTTTAAAAGTCCAATTCTTTGTCTAAAATGACAAACACAAACTTGTTATGCCACTTATGGATTTTGGACTCCAATCTATTCATGAATTTCCACTCATGCCTAATGGTCGCAAAGTACCAACTATCGGGCTACCTCGTTATTGTAAAAAAGTACCTAAATAATTAAGGTGTAGCCCTAACCTCGACCTCTTCACAAACTATCCTAAAAGTCGCAAGAAGCCGATAAGTGTTTGGAGAAAACATGCTTGGCATAACTTGAAAATAGTTGAAGAATTGCTTGATAAAAGCTGAAAATGGAAAGTGCAGTCCAAAGTCGAGATATTTTAGATAAATTTGAAACTCACGCTCCTTTGGAAAGCACACCTTTTCCTCCTCTCTTAGCCTCAATAGATTCCATATTTTAGGAAACTCTTACTAGTATTTATTGTATTTTGAAACAAGAATTGTATTGATAACACTAACCACTTCATCTAGAGAATTGTTAAAGTAAATTGTGTTATTATACAAATACCTAGCTACATACGTTTCTTCTTTATCATCTGGATAGGTATCTACTGCAAGAGAGTTAATTCAAGTAAGTTTGTCTCACCACTTTACCGTACTATCGATGAATTACGTTTTGAACCTTACCTGATTTTGGCTATATAATAAATGTTACAAAGCTTTTGAGGATTTTGAAGATGAAGACAAGATGTTGAAAACAAGTAAAAGCTTATAGACATAAATGAAAATGAAATGAGGAAATCTATTTTCAGTATTGAAAATTCTTTATATATGAATGATTTGCCCTCATAACCATAATACGTTTCTAATAAGAATGATGCGCTGATTAGATGGTATAGTATGGATTATTGATATGTGCTTTGAGACAGAGATTCAACAGTTATCGTAGCTCTAACAGTTACCACTTAGTTCTCTAGATAGGCGGGAAAATTGAAGAGTTGCCACTTTTCGGCTGGGATACGGTCTGTCGAGTTCTAAATGAAAATAAAAATCTTCCTACCTTACTCGGCATTTGGGAAACTTAGGTTTTCATTCAACCCTACAAATAGAATATTAAGTTTTATTTACTCCCTCAATTGAATTCTTGACCAAGAGAGTTGGGGGACAAATGTTGATAGTTAGATTTCATCCATTACATTCACTTGTCAATTCGGCTGATAAGAAGCCAAGTAACTCACTTCTTGACAAATGCTGACTAAGACAGATCCATATCTAGTTTGAATTTAAGGAAAGTAGTACGAACAGTTATCGTCTAGCACAATTCCATTACATAACTACCCACTATTTCTATATTTCAGGTATGTACTTAATCATAAGGCCTCCATGTGTCCTAATGATCATATGATTAACTGTTGTTTCGGATAATCAACATTTGCCTATAAATACAGAGAAAAAGCACTATAAGAACTCTCTCACGATCCATATCATGATCCATAGCGATTCATCTATTTTCTCTTAAACATATTTACTAACTTAGGCATTAAAGTGGCTACATTGGACTAGCCTCAGTACCCTTTGTTCTTTATGTTTTGCAGGAGTGAGATTTCATCCAAAAATTATATAACAACACACGCTAGTTTAAGTTTCAAACCACATACATGCACAAAATCATTTGCAATACATAAATAGGTAACACCAATATCAAATAATACAAGAGCATCAGCAAAGTTTATAGAAAGCATACCTGCCATGGTATCCTAATTGTAAGCATCTTGGTGTTACTGTTACTGCAGGCATAAACATAAGCTAGGGCTCTTTGTCTTGGGCCTTGTGATCTAGCTACTAGGTTATTCCTTAAGGTCTCACTGGGGGCTGTGTTGCAACTGGTCAAGCTACCATCGGTTGTGGGACTATGACCAATTAATTCATGGTAGTACCACATTTAAAAGCCTTGTATCTCCTTTGCTTATAGTTATAGCAAAAAGTTTGGGGGGATTGGTTTCTTAGTATAATTCCTGCTTAAGTGCCTTGTTTTGCTACAAGAAAAGCATGCCCCTTTTGGCCAATTGCATTGGTTAACCTCCTGTTATTGCAATTGCTTGGGTGAGGGGGTGCTGGAGGAGGTAATGTTTGAAAAGCTAGCCTAACTAGATGAGGAGACACTAAGATAGGCATGAGTTTGCCTAAAGGCATCTACATCATGGGCCTTTTACCCTTGTCTTGATGTAGAATACTTAGACTGGCTCTTTTTCCCAACCCTACGCTTGACTTGTGATGTTGCTCTTCTTATTCTAGTTAATACTCTTCTCTCTTTCCACTGTATTAGCTTAGGTAGTCAATTAGAAGTAGCTTACCTCATACTGCATATTTAGCTCCAAACCTTTAAGAAAACGATGTGCTTGTAACCTATCATTAGCTCTAATTGGCTTTGGTAAAAACTGACTCAGGCGGTTCAACTCCACCTCATACTCAACAACTGTCCTTCTACCTTGCTGGCAATTATAGTATGTAGCTTCCATGGCATCTCTAACACTATTTGGGAAGTATTTGTTATAGAATAACTCTCAAAACCTTTGCTAGTCCACAACTCCCCTGGCTAAATGGTGTTCACCTTCCCACCATTTAATAGCTATCCCTTTCATCATATAGGTTACATAGCTTAACTTTACGATCTTTTGGTACCCTAAAGGCTGAAAAGATCTTTTAGATGTCTTCTATCTAATGATGTGCTTCAAGTGAATCCTCCTTCTTAAGGTTGAAGGGGTTTGCCTGCCTGGCAAACTTGTCTACGGTGAACTGCTCCTTCTATCTCCCAACCAACACTGCTAATAAGTTGTTCATGATTTGCAATAATTAGACACCATCAACTACTACTTACCTTTTACCTCCTTAAGGCACCTATCCTCCTTATAGCACTTAGCTACCTTACATGGGATATCTACCTTACTGCCAATAGCAATCCTACGCCAACAATCTTATGAGATTTCATCAAGAAATGAAATTCTCTTGATTTAAATGTTCATCTTACCCCTTCAATTCGTCTTCTCACAACAAACCTTTTTCTCCTATCACCAATCAACATTACATAACAAGTCTACAACGCTAACAGTATGAGTCCCTTGTCTAGATTGTTGGAATCACATAACACAAAAAGAGTTTTGTATCTTACCTTAAGGAATTGCATAAGGTTGCTTTATTGTTGGGAGAACTCAGCCTTTAGCATGTTGCCGATGTAAAATTGTAAGGTTTAAAGCTAATTTTATTACTAGGTCAAGTCTTGCAACCTTAGATCCTTGAAATTCCCATTATGCCCCTTCATAATTTTTAGTATTGCTCGACTTTATATTATATGCCTGCTTATTTATTTTATAATAATATGAATTTTTCTGGGTTTTACAATACTTCTCTTGAAAATTTTCCTCAACGAATTGCTTTCATGTTGTCCTCATGTTTTGTTGTCTAATGTCTTTATCATCTAAACTAAATCAAATGTAAAATTTTAGTTTAATTTTTCTAATCATTGCCAAAACTATACTATTCATTACGGGAAACTTTCCAAATAATGAAAAGAAGTTTAAAAAAATAAGGAATGGAAAATGGGAAAAATATTATATGGCAAAGGAACTTTAAGTAATTAACAGTAGGGTTATATTTTCAAAAGTTTCTCAATATTATCTCTTTAAAATATGGCCACATATAATCAATAACTGAGAATATAAGAAAAATTATAGCGTTACGATGATGTTATAAGATGTTTTAAAAAGTGGGACAATTTTGATTTTGATTTGTAGGTTTATGGGAAGCAACTTTTAAAGATCCATTTCCGTTTACAATAGTTTAGAGGAAGAAACAAAATTGGCACTGTTAACAATTTATGTATTTATATGGATAGGATTGACAAAAATTTTATTCTTTTACCAGTAAACGCATATATATGATATTTTTAATTTTTCCAAATTTTATTCAATAGGTTATAAAATGAATGGAGATGATAATGCTTTGATGCCCTGCGGTAAATTCCTACAGGTTGTGAAAATGATAAGAGATGATAAAAATAAAATTAAAAGGAATGTTTCCACTTACCGTTCAGCTACTAAAATTGTGTCATGCGGTTTGATTCACAAGGTGTTTGTGAACCAAATAATGTTTCGAACACTTATCGTATCATGCAAGTACGAAGGTGATCATATGGAACATTATATTTACTTCTACAATTATTAAATTTAAGAAAGCTTTGGGAAAAAAAAAAGTAAATAAATTTACGAGAACAAAGAAAGTTCACATCCAGCGTTGATTAAGACGCAGTTGTAGCTTTCACATTCTCTCTCTCTCTCTCGTTTGGTAACTAAACCCAAGGATAATTTGCACTCAAGTCTAATAGGGCATCATGGACAAGAACGAGTAACTCCTATTTTTTGAAGGTTGAATGGCCTCATGCAAAATCAGGCCACATACATCTTGATAGGCTGTTTTCTTTGCCTTCAAACAAGGTGTCTTTCTCCAGCAGCATCGTTGGTAATCTGAAAGTCACGACAGTCGTCATCACAAAACGCGTTGTCTCTGCGACAACAAGCAATAATGGAGGAAAAAAAAAAAAAAAAAGAAACGAAAAAGAAAAGGTTAACTGTATTAGCTTTCCTCTACCAAGTTAAATTTCATTAAAAAGAAAAAAACAAAAGAGTAAAATGGTTGTTGTGCAGATAAAAATAACACATCTTTTGTGTTTTTGTTATATGTACTTAATTTCATTATTTTGGGCTAATGCTATTATAGTTTAATAGTATGAATATTAATTAAAAAATTCTTAGGTCTCTTCCAAAAGAATGAGAAGCCAAGAGGACCGTCATTGTAGAAGTACATGATCTAGAAGCACTATTAAAAGAACAACTTCTTGGTACACTTAAGACCCATGAGATGATCAAAAGACATAGAGAAGAATCCAAGAAGCATGCTATTACTCTCAAAGCCACCGATTGCAATAATAGTGATGAAGGCGATGAAAGTGACAATGATGATGACGAAATGGCAATGATGGCAAGAAAATTTAAGAAGTTCATAAAGTTTAACAAGAAGCTAAGGAGAGATAAAGTTGCTGGTGGCAATACCTCAAAGCCTACAAGGGAGAAGAAAGATGTCATAAAGTACTACAATTGCCAACAACCGAGACATATTAAAGATTATTGATAAAGCATCAAGAAAGGTGATAAAGCATCAAGAAAGAAAGCTACGGTGGCTACTTGAAGTGATAGTGATTTGAGCAATTCAAATGACAACCTTTGCCTCATGGCCTTGGATAATGAAGTATGCACTATATCCCAATCCTCTTATGATGAGTTGAAACAAATGCATGATGATCTTTTAAAAGATTTTGTTAAAATGCAAAAGAAGAATAAGATTCTTAAACAAATGATAAATGATGTAGGAAATGAATTTGATGTGTTCAAACATGAATATAATAAGATAATTGAGGAAAAAGAGAACTTAGAAGAGGATAATGAATATTTGAGAATTGAAAATGAAAAGTTGAAAGTTGAGCATGATATTTAAAGAAGGAAAATGATAAGTTAAACAAAAGGAATGAGGAAATCATGAATGAAAATAAAGAGCTATTTAAGGAAATTGAAGGAATAAAATCAAAGATAAAAGAATTGAAAATGAGAATGCAAGTATAGATAAGTTAGCTAAGTTAAAAATAGAAAATGATGTGTTAAAGTCTAGCCTAAATGATTTAAGATAAACTATAGCTAAGTTCGTTGAAGGTGAAAAGAATTTAGAAAAACTATTAGGACAACAAAGGCATAGTCTTGAGAAAACCAGAATTGGCTATAACAAAAACAATATCTACAAGTCTTATAAAAGTTACTTTGTTAAATCAACTAATAAGACTTGTAACTAGTGTGGAAGGTATGACTATATTACCTACACTTGTACAATAAGGAGAAATGCCAACTTGAATTATAGAGGAAAGATGGTTTGGGTCCCCAAGAGATATAGTTTTATTGCTACAACTAAACCAAAAGGACCCAAACTTAAGTGGGTACTAAAAGTTTAAATTTCTTATTCTTGTAGGAACCTTCAAGGAAGAGTAACAAATGGATTTTAGATAGCGGATGCTTAAAACATATGACGGGAGACGCTACTAAATTCACCACATTAACCTTAAAGGATGAAGGGAATATTACCTTTGGGGACAATAGAAAATCAACCATCTTAGGTGAAGGTAACATTCTTATTAACAATGATCTTATTATTAAAGATGTATTGCTAGTTGATAATCTAAGGCATAACTTGCTTAGCATTAATCAATTATGTGATGGTTGATATAAGGTTACTTTCCTAGTAAATAATTGTTTCATTGAAAGAACTAACGATGATCAAAGTAGTTTCGAAGGATAAAGACAAGGAAACATTTATAAAATCAATTTTAGCAATTTTTTAAGTCAAAATGAAACTTATCTATCTGTCTAAAATAATGATAGTTGGTTGCGGTATAGAAGATTAGGGCATGTTAACATGGAAGTAATCTCTAAGCTTGTTAAAAGAGACCTTATAAAAGGTCTACCAAAAATCAATTTTCAAAAAGATAAGGTATGCTAAGCATATCAACAAGGAAAACAACCAAAAAATTCTTTTAAACCAAAAGATGTTATCTTATCTTCTAGGCCACTACAACTACTATATTTGGACTTGTTTAGCCTTACACAAACATTAAGTTTAGGTGGGAAAAGAAATACCTTGGTCATTGTTGATGATTTCTCTAGATACACATGGACCTATTTTCTAGCAAGTAAGGATGAAACAAATTGTGTGTTCTTTAAATATTGCAAAAAAGTCTAAAATGAAAAAGGCCTGACAATTACCTCTCTTAGAAGTGATCATTGGAGAGAATTTGAAAACATTGAAATGAATGATTTTTGTAATAAATATGGCATAGAACATACCTTTTTGACACCTTGAACTCCACAACAAAATGGAGTTGCTGAAAAGAAAAATAGGACCCTAATTGAAGTGGTTAGAACAATATTATATGAGAACAATTTGCCAAAGTATTTTTGAGTGGAAGTCATTAACATTGCTTATTTCATTTCAAACCGTGTTTTTATAAGATCAATTTTAAAGAAAACCCTCTATGAACTTTGGAAAGGAAGGAGGCGTAACATTTTTTATTTTCACCCTTTTAGTACTAAGTGTTATGTACTTAATAATAGTAAAGAACAACTAGGGAAATTTGACTCTAAATTTGATGAGGCTATTTTTCTTAGATACTTACTAACAAGTAAAGCATATAGAGTATTTAATAAAAGAACTTTAGTTGTTAAAGAATCTATACATGTTGTGTTTGATGAGTCATTGCCTCCATTGCATAATGTATCTCTTAATGAAATGAATGATATAAGTGCTTATTTAGATAAACTAGACTTAAGCAATGACCAAAATAACGCTCTTGATAAAGATGTTCTTAAGGAAGATAAAGATATAAATTAATCAAATTTAGACCTCTCTAGAGAATAACGATTTGTTAAAGATCACCCTAAAGAACTAATTATAGGAGAACCTTCAAATAAGGTATTAACAAGATTATCCTTTAGAAATATAAGCAACCTAGTATTCTTATCTTAAGTTGAGCCTAAGAATATTGATGAAGCTCTAAAAGATGAATATTCGATACAAGCAATGCAAGAAGAACTTAATCAATTCACTAGGAATGAAGTATGGGATATAGTACCTAGACCTAGTGATAGACCAGTAATTGGAACAAATTAGGTTTATAGAAACAAACTTGATGAAATTGGTATTGTAATTAGGAATAAGGATAGATTAGTTGCTAAGGGCTATAACCAAGAAGAAGGGAGAGATTTTGATGAGACCTTTGCCTCGGTTGCTAGATTAGAAGCCATTAGGATGCTTTTGGCATTTGCAGTACACAAAGACTTTAAACTATTCCAAATGGATGTCAAAAGTGCTTTCTTAAATAGCTATATCAAAGAATAAGTGTATATAGAACAACATCCGAGTTTTGAGCATAATGAGTTACCCGATCATGTTTATAAATGTGACAAAGCACTCTATAGACTTAAACAAGCTCCTAAAGTTTGGTATGAAAGGCTTAGTATCTTTCTAATAAAAAATGGCTTTATAAGAGGAAAGTTGGATACGACATTATTCATTAAAAATCACAATTCTTATACATTGATTGTTCGAATTTATGCAGATGATATTATGTTTAGAGCTACTAGCATGGTTCTTGTAAATGAATTTGTAGAGTGTATGAAGAAAGAATTTGAAATGAGTATGATGGGAGAACTCAATTACTTCTTAGGTCTCTAAGTTAAATAAACCGAAAATGAACCATTTATAGATAAATCTAAGTATACAAGAGAGCTTTTAAAATGTTTTAAAATGGATAATTGTAAAGTTAGGCCTACTCCTATGAGCACAACACTAAAACTAAACAAAGATGAACATGGTAAATGAATTTGTGAAAAGCTTTATAGAGGTATGATAGGAAGCCTATTGTACTTAACCGCATCTATACTAAATATCATGTTTGACATATGCTTATGTGCAAGATTTCAATCTTATTCGAAAGAATCTCACTTGAATGTGGTAAAATGCACCTTCAAGTATCTAGCAGGCATTATTGAAACTAGTTTGTGGTATCCTAAATACACTTTTTTCGATCTTGTAGGATATTTTGATGCTGACTTTTTCGGATGCAAAATTAACCAAAAAAGCACAAGTGGTACATGTCGCTTTCTTGGAAACTCTCTAGTATCTTAGCACTCCAAGAAACAAAACTTCATGGCACTCTCAACTGCCGAGGCCGAATATGTGGTTGCTAGTAGTTGTTGTACTCAAATTCTATGGATGAAGCAAACATTACAAGACTATGGTCTCAATTTCTATAATATCCCAATTCAATGTGATAACACAAGTACTGTTAAACTTACCAAAAACCCAATCCAACACTTAAGGACTAAGCACATTGAGATTAAGCATCATTTTATTAGAGATCATGTTCAAAATAATGACGTGTACTTAGAATTTGTGGATACAAGTAGTCAAATAGCTGATATTTTGACTAAACCTTTAAGTAAAGATCACTTTTGCACTTTAAGAGGAAAGTTAGGCATGATTATGCAAGATGAGTGTAAAGACCCAGAAACATAGATTGTGACTTTTGTATGTAATGAGGTTCTCTTTTAGCCAACTGGTTTAGTACACCTTTTTTAATCTAAGAAATTTGATTAAGTAGGCTTGTTATATGAATTCCCTCATATGTTATGTTTTGTGCAAACTTTCTCATCTTCCTTGTTTCTCATTAGGACATAATCTCTTTTCATTCTTTAAGTTTGCATTAAGTCTACAAGTAACAATGAATTGGTTGAAATGGTTATTTTAAAAGCTTACTTCATTTTAGACAAACTAATGAGAACTAAAACGTCAATCCTATAACAATCATCAAGAATTCTTGAGCTAATCTTCTTTTCGAATAAACTATTATGAAATATAATTAACCAATCGGCTAGTAGTGTCAACCGTACACACAGTTGCATTAGGTCTCCTAACCTCAAAATGTTTGTTCGGACCGTTTGTACGGTTATACTCTAACCATTCGAATAGTCTCAACAGATACCTTTTATTTTAATACTTTATATGCAACTGTCCAGATGGTTGCCCCCAATTGTGGGCATAGTTGCATTGAGGATTCTTACTACAGAATACCTCCCTAGACTATCCAAACAGTTTTCTTGAACCATGGGTACGATCCAATAGTTACTTTAAAAATCCAATTTCTATCTTCAACTGTTTAGACAATTCTCTTAGAACCGTTTGAACGGTTTGCACTACTACTACAAAAAAGGGGGGATGGTGGTGACAATCGTTTCTTTTTTATTTTCCCCCATTCCTACCATCCACACTCCACACTTTCTCTTTTGACCGATCTTCCCTCTCCCTTACCATTGACTCCACTCCCTCCTCCTTCTCTTCCTTCACCTCTCCTCTTTACCCCCTTTCCTTCTCTTTACTCCCTCCCTTCAAAAACCCTAAACCCTAACCTTCTCCTCCCAAACCCTAACTCTCTCCCATTCCTCTCTATGGCTGGATGAGGCAGTTGAGCTTAAAATAGCCTTACTTGAAGTCGGGGAAGACAAGCTTCACTGGCTTAGTTTGATAATTACCTCTTTCCCATGCTATGCCATACATAAAGGTATGAAAAATTTCGTATTATGAAAATTGATTATAGGTGTTAGTTTAATGAGGATGTTCTTCATGCTTTCAGGATCCTTGATATGGAAGGGGTTATTACTAATTATATTCTTGATACCAGGGACATCCCTAATGTTGTTAATGAAGAGGTAATTAGATATTTCTATTGTAATCTTTCTAATGATCATGATCGTGATGGTAAACTACTAGTAAGTATGGACACTAGTGAGTAAACTACTAGTGGTATGGATACTAGTAAGCATAGGTGATTATGGTTGTACAGTTATGTCTATAGCCAAAAAATTGAGATCACATAGAATGATATATGCACCATTATTGGGGAGAACCTGGTAGCGCTTGTTATATGGAAGGAATTGATAATATTGGAGCAGCGCTCTATGAGGATGTCTTTCAAGAATGCCGCATTAGAGAATATAACTGGGCATATAGGCGTAATCTTAAAGTCATTTGATTGTCTCTTCATTATTAGATCCTTTACTTGTTAATTTGTTACAACTATTGTCTATGGAGTGGTGGACATGAGTACGTTACTAAAGGGGACTTGTAGATATTAGTTCACATCCATAATGATGCTTGAATTGATTATCTCGACTTGATTTTCCATTGTTTCAAGATGGTCGTTAACAAGTCTAAGTAAGCCATTCTTCACTGTGGCCACCTAATTACTCAGCTTCTACTAGCCAAGGGGGTTATTTTTCCTACTCCTAGCATGAATCCCTAAATTGAACCCTTTACCATGTGCCACATTGGCAAAGGAGGATGGAAACTGGATAAACAGGCTAATTGGATTCGCAAAGAACCCCTATCCCCTCTTATTGTCATTGCTTCTTAAGAACTTGGTGAACCCACTGATCAAGAGGATGCCAAACCAGTCGAACCACTTGAATAGAATGTTCCTTAGGGAGGGGGTACTCATGTCGATGACAATATTCCTTCGAGCACTTCAACTTCCATTCCCCCCTACTGATCTATCTCTTAGGAGTCTTCGAGCATCTATCTATATATACATTAACCAAATGGAGGGCTGGCTTAGCCACTACATTGATGATAGCATTTATTAAATGGAGCAACGGGTCTCATACCAGCAAGATCGGATCTTTTATCCTCTCTTTCAGCACTTCCAGCTACCATACCCCTTTCTTCCACCTACTTTTGGTCCTTATGCTCAACCACCACCTCTTCCTCTTGGGTCGCCTGGCAGCTCTTCTCCACCTCCAAAAGCTTAGCTCTTGCAGTCTTTCTATCTTATTTTTTGTTTCCTTTTTCTCATCATTATACTAAGACTCGGCCACTGGCCATCTCCTATGCTATTCCTTTAGATGTTTATTGGCTTTTCGACCCTCTCTAGTTATCTTTTCATGGCCTTTGGCTGCTCTGTTATGTTTATGTGATAACTATTATGATGTATACATTTGCTCATGGTGTTGTTCTTGTTTGAATATGTGGAGTCTGATCTCTTTTATATTATTGGCATTGTCCAATTATGGTGTTGTTCTTGTCTGCCTACTGGCTTGTGTGCTAGCATATCTAACTTTTTGCCATGTTTTCTCTTACCCTTTACTGCTTAGATTCTCATCCTTTTGATGAGGCCAAAGGGAAGAAGAATTTAAGTCACCTAATTAAGTGTCTAAACAAAATGAATAAGCTCATAAAATGAACTTGTTTGCAAAATGAAGATTAACATGCAATTGTGACTCATGGAATTATTTTTTTGACTATCTTCCAAAACAAAGAATGAATATTCTCATATTGTCTCTTTCATAAGTATTTATTTTTAACATCTTTTATTGCCATCAAGGGGGAACATCTATTAAGAGGAAGTTTGTAAGATTTTGTCCTCATAAAAAAGGGAGAGATTATTGAACCTAGAAGTTCTTATTTGTAATTTTGATGAAAACAAATCTATGTAAGTCATGGCTAATCAAATATTGTTATAAACCAATTTACAAATTCTTACAAGAACTTTATCAACTATATTTTTTAAGGAAGTAAAATTAACTTGGAAATATATTAAATTGATTCTAATGTTGTTGAAAGAAGAAAAAGTGATAAAATACTATTTACTGTATCTGAGCATGCTTTTTAGCTATTCTAGTACAAATTGTCCGATTAGTTGCATCAGGTATACTATGGTTAGTGGCAAGTTACGGACAGTGCGGCTAGTTGTCTCTAGACTGTCTGACTGGTTACTGCAAATTAGTGGCAAGTGTTGGATTGTGTGGCTAGTTGTCTATAGACTGTCTGGTTGGTTGATGAAGGTCAGTAAGCCTTGTTGGATTGTGTGAATGATCACTTGAAGACTGTTTAAATGGTGACCCTATTTAAATGGACCATTTGGCTGGTCCATACAGAAATTAGCATTATAGTACATTTAATGCAGGATGAATAGGGTTAACGGTTGGATTTTTGCAAAAGAATATAAATGTGAGTTTTGGGCAATTGAAATACAATTAATAGAGCTATATTCCTACAATTATTCCCCTTGTCTACTTGTACTTCATTCCAATTATCTTATGCTCATTATTTGTAATCTTTTGTAAACCTTAGTATAGTACCAAGCTTCATATCTACAATTTTTACTTAAGAGAGCACTAGACTAAGTGATTATGAGTTATCATGATTGAGAGATCATTTGTGATAGAGATTGGGTATAGGCACTTGTGCCCTTGAGATTGTCATAAAAAAAGTTATGTGTAAAGACCTCGGTTGAGGCATTGGGTGATCGTGGAGAGTAGGAAGCGATTCAAACTCCACGTTAAAATTCTGGGCTCGATTTCTCTATCCCTTTCTCTTTATATTTCTACAATCTATTTGCTTCTTCAATATTTCCATAGTGCATCTATTTGTCAATTTATTTAAAGATTTGTTGTCAAAGTAAAAAGTGGTCATTAAACTCAATTCATCCCCCCTCTTAAGTTCTTAGTGTAATATTTCACTTGTTCTTGTGAGATATTCCTCTCTGAGGATATTTTTTTATACTCTTATCTAATCTTACCGAGTAGCTCAAGATTAGTGGTGGGTAGACCTTAACATTAGCTTGTGCGTGACATTAAGTAAAGTATTGAGTTATGTTGTGTTCATTGGTAAGTCACATCTTCTAAGTAGCTTCACGTAATCTACTGCATTCCATTTGGCTGACCACTCCATTCTATTTTCTTCAATATCTCGAAGGACTCATTTAGTTCCCATCTCTTATAATAAGTCATAATGATTATTGAGCTCCTAGGTATATCATATAATCCTAGTATCAGAGCTTAAGGTTACGATCGAAAACTGTATCGAAGTAGTTCCTACTAGTGTTATGTTTTTTTGTACTCTATTTTCTTACTGGAAGAATAGAGTAAGTCCACAGTTCACTATTTGAATTCGTATTTTCTAAGCGTGTATGAAAATTTCTTTATGAAGCTTTTTGTTGAGAATGTTGAATCCTAGTATTCAGGGAGAGATTAAATGATGTTGAAAGTAATGCTCATGGTCGTAGTCGTGTTAACCTACAAACTCTACGAACTACAGATGAGTAAATACAAGACCTTGCTACCATTGTAGCCAATTTGGTTGTCTTTGTACAAAGGGTCTTAGAGACTAGACCTTAGGAAATAATTGTTGTTGAACCAGGCTGAGAGGTGATAGAAAGGCCGAGAAGGCAAATAGATGAGTAACGAACATTGGAACCAATCATTATGAATCAAGCTCTACCCCAATGTATTGATAGAGTTGCTAGAAGGAGACTAGAGTTAGATTAGGTTGATGAGTATGATGAGGAGGAGTAATACGATGGTAATGGGGAGCGTAAGCTAAGAGCTCCTAAAGAAGCCGAGTATCTCAAAATATAAATTCCTAGCTTTAATGGATCTAGTAGTGCTAATGACTACTTAAACAAGGAGGAGAAGATCAAAAAGATATTTGACTTCTATGACTATGAGGATGCTATTCATATCAAGCTAGTTGCACTAGAGTTTTCTAGATATGTAGCAATGTGATGAAAAAAGTTGCAAAACGTACACTAGAGAGCCCAATATGAGATCTAGACATAGAATGAAATGAAACGAAGAGAGTTCTAAGGAGTAAATTTGCTCTAGAATACTATGAACAAGACACCTTTCGACGACTCCAAGACTTACGGTAAGGCAACGGATCAGTGGACAAGTACATCTGAGAATTCCAATTGTTGATAATCCAATGTGATGTCCACAAACCCAAGACCCGAACTATAGCATGATTCATTTATAGGCTTAGAATTGAA
Source organism: Lumnitzera littorea (assembly GCA_024138015.1). NCBI lineage: Eukaryota > Viridiplantae > Streptophyta > Magnoliopsida > Myrtales > Combretaceae > Lumnitzera > Lumnitzera littorea. Next base: position 52,347,544 of record JAMXBB010000007.1, on the reverse strand, counting down.
AATGGCCATGTAATGGAGTTATAGAGGCTTTGGATTCTAAATGATGCCATCCGAATGGCCTAAAGGGTAAAAGGATAGAGGCAGAGCTAGATTAGTTGAATGTCGAGTAGTCGACTAAGATTGCCAACCAGAAGTGGCGTGCTAAGCTAACCCGGATATGACCATGCACTAAATAGTTTTAAGGTAAACTACTAAGGGTAGATACCAAGCTGACTAGAAGATGGCCGAGGAGCCTGAGTTCAGAAAAGACTAAGGTTAGAGCTCCAAGAGGAAGACTCGAGAAATCAAATGTTTCAAATGTCTCAGCTATGGACACGTAGCTAGTCAATGTCTGAATTGACATGTCATGACCATCAAGGGAGATAAGCTTGAGTTCACAGTAGAGAGTGCTGGCAAAGGAAAGGATGAAGAGGGAGTTGATTAGGTGCTAGAAGGATATTTAGAAGATCACGATGCCATGACCCCACCCAAACTAGGGGTTGAGTACTGTTTGATCATTCAAAGATATCTTAGTACCTTTGTAGTTGACGAGACTGAGTAAAAAGAGAACCTCTTTTACATGAATTGCCCAGTAAATAGCAAACTATGCACATTGATCATTGATGGGGGAAGTTGTATGGAGTAGTTAAGGCCTTAAAGTTGCTGACTTACTCATACCCTAAGCTATATAAGATTCATTAGTTGAATGAGAAGGGAGTTTTACCCATTGTCGAGTAGGTTAGAGTGCCCTTTATTATTGGTGACAGGTACAAGGATGAGGTGCTATGTGATGTCCTTCTCATGGGCACTTCACACATCTTACTTGGACGACCTTGGCTATTTAATTTGAGAGTGTTGCATGATAGAGATAGGAACACCTATATATTCCAAAAGGACAGGAAGAAGGTTGTACTGACCTTCATAAGCCCCAAGGAAGTATAGGAGTCACAAGAAAAGATTACCCGATCTCTATAGTAGAAGTCCTTAGTGATTTCCCATGCCCAATTTTCTCGAGAAGTTAAGTTGGAGGAGAGTGTACTCTTGTTAGTCAGGAAACTCCTAGAGTTGAGAAAAGTAAGAAGCTTACCTACCAAAGTGCAAATACCATTACAAGAGTATGCTAAACTCTTTCCTGTTGAGATGTTGAGAGGTTTGCCACCCATCAGAGGTATAGAATATTGTATTGACCTTTAACCTAGAGTTATACTTTCTAGCTAACTTACCTATAGGCTTAACCTAGAGTAGGTAGCCAAGCTGAAGAAACAAGTAGATGAGTTGGTGGATCACAAATATATTGAGAAAGCATGAGCCCTTATGTTGTACTAATTGTCCCGATGTCGAAGAAAGATAGCACATGGAGAATGTGTATTGATAGCCAAGCCATCAACAAAATTATTATTAAATACTGATATCCAATCCTGCGATTGGATGATATGCTTGATGAGTTGCATGGTACTTACATCTTTTCAGAGATTGATCTAGAAGAGTGGCTACCATTAAATACGGATGAAACTTAGAAATGAATGGAAGACGGCCTTCAAAATAAAGGATAGTCTATTTAAGTGGATGGTGATGCCATTTGGTCTGACAAATGCATCGAGCATTTTTATGCAATTCATCAATCATGTCTTGAGAACATTAATTGGTAAATGCATTACGGTGTACTTTGATGACATTCTGGTCTATAGTGTCAACCTTGTTTCTTATGTTAGACATTAAAGATTAGTGTTTGATATCCTCCGTACTAAGACGTTATTTGGCAATTTAAAGAAATGTGTTTTCTGCTAAAGTGAGGTTGTATTCCTCGGATATGTTATTTCGAAGGGAGGAGTTCGAGTTAATGACAAGAAAGTCTGAGCCATTATTGAGAGGTTAACATTGATTAGCGTTGCTGAAGTGAAGAGTTTTCATGGTTTGGCTTCATTCTATGGAAGATTCATTGAGAACTTCATTTCTATAACTGCTCCACTCACTGAGCTAACTAAGAAAAACTCTAAGTTCAAGTGGTTTGAGAAAGCTCAGAAAAGCTTTGATAAGATAAAGTTTAGGTTGACATTAACCCTAGTACTTGCCTTGTCAGATTTTGAGAAAGTTTTAGAAGTTGAGTGTGATGCATCAAGAGTTAGCATTTGTGCTATTCTAATGCAAGAGCACTGACCACTTGCTTATTTCAGCGAAAAACTCAAAGGAGTTGCCCTAAATTACTTAACATATGATAAGGAGTTCTATGCCCTTATCTAAATACTGCAAAATTGGCAATACTACTTGTTGCCAAGATAATTCATCATCTATACAGATCATGAATCTCTCAAACATCTCTAAGGGCAACAAAATCTTTTTCGGTGTCATGCCAAATGGGTTGAATTCCTAAAGTTTTTTTGTTATGTCATCTAGTATTAGAAGGGAAGCACCAATACTGTGGGCTTCGCTCTTTCTCGTCAACATGTCCTTATTATGGCATTGCAAGCTAAGACACTTAGATTTGGCGTCCTACCTTATCAGTATGAGCATGATCCGTATTTTGGGCCCTTAGTGGCAAAGTGCAATGTTGGAGGAGTTGTGGATGGGTTCTATTTGAGCAAAGGGTTTCTAATGAAGGGTAAACAAGTTTGTGTGCTGAGTGGTTCCATTAGAGAGCTACTTATCTAAGAAGCTCATGCTGGAGGTTTAGTCGGCCACTGTAGAGAGAAGATAATGATTGAGTTGTTGAGGGAACATTTCTATTGGCTTAAGATGTCAAGGATATGCACCGAGTTCTTGCGAGGTACAAGGTGCGAAGTATATAAACATGCAAAGTGGAGAAAGGAGCTGTATGGAGAGTATACACCTCTGCCTGTACCTAAATGGCCCTAGATCGATATAAGCATGGATTTTATGCTCGGCTTACCCCGAACTCTGAGAAGGCATGACTTTATTATTGTAGTAGTCGATCGATTCAACAAGATGGGCCACTTCATCCCTTACCACAAAACTAATGATACTTTATTTGTTACTAAGCTCTTTTTGTAGGAGATCGTGCAATTGCATGGAGTACCAAGAAGTATTATGCTCGATTATGACTCAAAGTTCATGAGCTTCTTCTAGAGAACCTTATGGAAGAAGCTCAACACTAAGCTCATGTTTAGTACTTCTTATAACCCATAAATAGTCGACCAGACTGAAGTTATAGACAGGATAGTCAGTAACCTCCTGCAAGTTACTATTGGGAAGAATCTACATAATTGGGATCTATGCTTACCTGTCATTAAGTTTGCTTACAACCGCTCAACTTACGAATCTATAGAAAGATCACCATTTGAGGTCGCTTATGGACTTAACTTGAACTTACCCTTGGATACGGTTATTAGCTCGACTACCTAAGAAGAAAGTCAATCCAGCCTGTAGCGCACTAAGGAGTTCCAGAAATTACATCAAAAGGTTGCTAAACAACTAGCTAAGACTGTAACTCGATAGAAAGAACAAGGAAGCTAAGGAAGGAGGTGAGTCGTTTAGAGTCCTAGAGATCTTGTTTAGATCTACCTCAACAAGGAACATTTCCCTAGAAAAAGGATGAACAAGCAATCCCCTAAGTCAGATGGGTCTTATAAGATCCCTAGGCATATCAATGACAATGCGTATGAGCTTGAGCTGCCTAAAGGATACGATGTGTCCCTTACTTTCAATGTCACTGATCGACGCCCTATGTACTAGACAAAGAAGAAGGCCAAGATTTGAGGGAAAATCTTCAACAAACCAAGGGAATTGATGGACTGCTGACCATTGGCCATCTTATTCGCGTGTGCTTTAGAGGCCTTCTGTCTCTTGCTAGAAGGATTCTCTCTTGTCAACCCGCTGAGGATGAGAAACATTACATAGAAGAATGATAGGTAAACTCCTTGAGTACTTAGCTCGGATACACCTTACTCTGTTCTAATCTTTGTGCCATTACCGACCCCTCGTGTACTGATAATGACTGTCGAGTGCCAAGGTTAAGGCCCACACACATCAAGCCCTACTCTAACCACTCGACCTTTCATGTGTCGAGGCCAACCTACCAAGTGTCAAGCCAAGGCCCTTGTACCCTGGATCCTTCTCTTTTAACCTACTATAAGGTGGCATCTCTCACTTGTCTCGATAACTCCCATTACTACCCATCCATAGCTACTGTACCATGAAAATAGCTCAGCTGCTACGCTGATAAACTCCCCAGTATGGACCTATTGATGAGTTGCCACCTGTCCATTACTTTTTCTGACATTGTATTATTATTCCTTTTCATCATTTATCCTATTTACCCCTTATGTACATGCTAGGAATCCCTTTCTTTTTTATTCTTTTTGTAATTTTCCTTATTTGTAATGTTGCTCTAAGGACTTACTATAAATAGTCCCTTTTCATTGTAGCCGAAATATCTTACATCCATTCAAATATTGAATATACTTGTTTTTATGAGATATTCCTCTCCGAATACATTTTCTTACAATCTTATCTAATCTTGTCAAGTAGCTCAAGATTAGTGGCGGGTGGACCTTGGCATTAGCTTATGCGTCACATCAATCGAAGTGTTAAGTTGTTTTGTGTTCATTAATGAGTCACATCCTCTGAGTAGCTTCATGTAAGCTACTCATTCCATTTGGTTGACCACTTAATTCTATTTTCTTCGATATCTTGAAGAATCTATTTGGTTCCCATCTCCTACAATAAGTCCTAGTGATTACTGAACTCCTAAGCACATCATATAATCCTAGTATCGAGCTTGAGGTTACAACCGAAAGCTGTATCGAAGTAATTCCTACTAGTGTGCTGTTTTGTTGTACTTTGTTTTCCCACTAGAAGAACAAAGCAAGTATGCAATTCATTATTTGAATTTGTATTTTCTAAGCGTGTGGAAATTTCACGTGTGAAGAGTCTTTTCTGAAGCTTTGTATAGAGAACGTCGAATCCTAGTGTTTAGAAGAGAGATTAAACGATGCTGAGAGTGATGCTCATAGTCATAGTCATGTTAATCAACGAACTCCACAAACTATCGATGAGCAGATATAAGACTTTGCTACCATTGTAGCCAATTTAGCTATCTCTATATAAAGGGTCTTAAAGACCGGATTGCAAGAAAGAATTGTTGTTGAACTAAGCGAAATGTAAGAGAAAGGTTGAGAAGGTAGATAGATGAGCAATGAGCATCGAAACTAATAATTATGAACTAAGCTCCACCCCAACATGTTGATAGAGTTGCTAGAAGGAGATAAGAGTCAGATGAGGTTGAGGAGTATGATGAGGAGGAGCAATATGATGGTATTGCTTAGTTGGATTGTTTAGAAAAAAAAAAAAAATCAACTTGAATGGTTTTTTTTTTTTTTTTAAAAATGTTTTCTTAGGATTTTTCAAATTAGTGATAAAAGTTAGGTTTTCTTAAGGATTTTTCTTAATAGAAAATAAACTGACTGTTTTCAAAATTTAAAATAACCAACATACTAAAGTTTTATTAAAAAAAAAATATAACTACATTGGTTTTATCCAGACTAATGATATATGGTTATCTTTAGAGCAATCATAAAAAATGAAAAGAAAAAACCTTTTTTTTTTTTCAAAAAATTCCTAATAAAAATCATTCTTCATACATTTTGCATATTTTTGCATGTTTAGAAAAATTTTGAAGGTAAGGTCGATTAATTAATTTTCGTTAATTCCTATATGGTGACTCTATCTTAATAGATTAGCTCTTGAATTTAATTTTTTCGATTGAATTTTTCTAAAAATTATTTTTTAGAAAACTTGTGGACTAGTAGCTAAATTATGGTTTTTCCACCCAAAATCCTTAATTTCATTTTTTTTTAACCAACTTTACTAGTTGGTGACTCCATGTTATTTTTCAACAATATTGTTTAAAGAAAATTATTTTTCCTTAATTTGATTTTGAGTAATCTATATTAGGTAGGTTGTATTTAATATAAATTAAATTAAAGAAAATTAAAATAGAGCTTGACAATCATCAATTGGATTTGTACTTCAAATAGAGAGATCTAAAAGACAAAGAAAATTAATGCAAAACAAAGGGAAAAGGATTATTTTATCAACCTTACTAAGATGATGACAAGAAAGGAAAAGACATTGCATTATTGGAATAAAATTAATGAAAAGTAAAAACAAGATTGTAGAAAAAAAATTCCACTAAGAACAAGAACATTCTAAAAGAAACCTAAATCATATTTTTCGGTAGTCTCAACATTCTCTTTTCCTTCAGCTTCATCACTGGAATCTAAATTAATGGTATTCTTCTCATGATCTTGTCCATCCCCACTTCCTTGATTATCCTCATCTATGTTCATACCTTTAGCCACATTAACCAAGTCTTCATCCAAAGGCGAAAGAAACTTCATTTTGGCTGAACTGGCTATTTTGTTGCAAAGTTTCATCAAGCAAGTTTGTCTTTGAAACATTCTCTTCAAAGAATGGTTAAAGAATTCTTGAGATTTCACCAATTTTCTAACTTCACCCTTTAGTTCCTAAATTTGATTGGTTAGGCCCTCGTGGTTGGCGGAAGTGTCATGTTCCTTTCTCTTGGATGTTTACTTACCAAAATCGTGGTTAATTGAGGATTATCAACAAAGAACTTCAATTTCTTTGCTAAAATTGTAACATATGGCCCACATCCATTTTGTTTGACTTTAGTATCAACAACTTGATGTTGCATATAGAATGCTAATACAATAGCCAAATTAATAGGGTATCCTTCAGTTAAGCTTTAGAGATAAAACACCTCATGTGTTGCCACTAACTCGGTACTTTTTCCTCTCCCACTAATTGTGTTAGTGAGTAATCAATGAAAGATCTGATGACTAGGTTCTTTAGGTAGGATCCTTTAGCAAATTTTGGATTGTAGGTCTTTTCTCTACATAACTTTCGCCAATAGGTTGTGGGTATGACTCCATAAGGAAATTTACAATGTAATGTGCAGAATTCGAGTGATTGAACATATTCCTTATCATAGAGCCCCATGTATACCCTAAATTTAGCAATGGAAAGAGTAAATCTGGAGTTTCTAATATGGAATGCTAGCGAATTTCAGGCTCTACAAGGAAGTTAGTCATGCTTTGTAGTTAGAGCGGTGAGAAACTCTAGTGTGAGTTCTTTATACACTGGCTCTTGAATTTCCAATAAATTGTCCTAATTTCCCACACTAACCATAGCTTGAATATCCTCCTCTATGTTTGCTTGTTTCTTGATATCCTAATTTAAGAAGCTAGATCTTAAAAAATCCTTTTTGTCCAACATGTCCAACCTCACACGGTGCTTTAGTAAATCAAATTCAAGCATGTTTTTAGGGTAAGGTGGTAAGGTAGCTAGTAGCTCATCCTTTAGTATAGGTTGAGAAGAGGCCTTTCTAGGATTGCAACAAGTGTTGTATCTAGTCTTTAAAGGAGCCATCTATTCAAGCAATGTATGTAAAATTTTCCCCACACTTAGAGTTTTAGTTAGAATGGCTCAGTATTATTCAAAGGATGGAGTGATCATTAACAAGAATGAGGATGAGTTTAGAAAGAAACTCACCTATTATTGTGACTTCACCAAAAGGGAAACTTGATTCTTGTAGAAGAAGTTAATTAAAGGAAGCAATAATATAGCTAGTTACTAAGATTAGAAGATTTTTTTTAGGTTTAAAAAAGAGCTTAAAGATATACGTAATAAAAGAGGAAAGCAGCAAAATTGATAGAGAAGTAGGCCGAATTAGGAAAGTTTTAAACATTTAAACTTAAGAAATTTTGTGCAAGTAGGTTCATGGATGGGATCACCGCCATGATCCTTAGGTGTGAACAATATTGCAACAATGGAGCATATGCACGAGCAAGATGACAGGGCGTGTTCTTGACTATGTTAATTCCTATGTTATACTTACTAGTTGACAAGAGAATCATACCTAAGAGCATGGGCATGATCTTTTTGGATGTGCTTTTTCTGATTATAGATGAAATTCCTAATTGGAGGATTACGCTCCAAATCATGGGCGTGATCCTTAACATGCTCTTTTCTGTGTCTTTTTGCACTTGCTTGCTCTAATAGGGATTGTGTCCAAGATCATAAGCATGATGTTGACTTTGTTCTCCTTGGCTTACACAACTATTCTCAAACCATCTAAACCTGAAACATTTAAAATGATTGTTTGATTCAAGATATGTGGACTATCAACTAACAAAATCAAAACAAAATACAAAAGAGAAATGACTTAGGTTGCATCTTAAGAAGTGCTTTTGGTTTATGTCGTTCACTCGATGGTGTAAGATAGAAACTATCCGTTTTCTTGAACTAGGCGAAGATCAAACTCTGTGGGGTCTTCTTTACCAAAATCTCATCCCAAGTACAACTCAAGTCGGTGGCCATTTACCTTGAACGTCTTACGTTCGAGGTTTGAAATCTCTACCGCCCCATACAAGAATATTTGAGTTACTTTATAAAGATTGGACCATCGTGATTTGAGTTACCTAGACAAAGCCTTAAGCGAGATTAATACAAGAGGACCTTATCCCCTACTTAAAAGTTTTGATTGATTTGGCTATCATGGTATCGCTTAGCTCGTTTCTTAAATAGTCTTAAGTTCTTATAGGCCATCTTACGCCATTCTTCTAGCTTGTTAAGTTAAAGTTTCCTATAATCACCTACACACTTAAGATCAAGGTTAGTATGCTTTATAGCCTAATAAACTTTACGTTCAATTTCTACAGGTAGATGACATGCTTTCTTATATGCAAGCCAATATAGAGTGGTTCCTATAAGTATTGTATACACCATATGATATGCCTTTAGAGCATCATCGAGCTTTTCTAACCAGTCTTATCTATTGTGCTCAACTGTCTTTTCCAAAATCCTTTTTAAAATTTGTTTGCAACTTCTACTTGCCTACTTATATGCAGGTGATAAGGCATACCAATTCTATGGGTGACGCATAGCACTTCAATAATTTCTCGAGTTGGACATTGAAAAAGTGGGTTTCTTAACCACTGATAATTGCTTTAGGTGAAGCAAATTAAGAAAATAGAGTCTTAAGGAACCATTTCACCATCATAGCATCATTTGTTTGTAGGGCTTGAGCTTCTACCCATTTAGATACATAATCCATGTCTACTAGGATGTATTTGTTTTTATTTGAGTTTAGAAATGACCCAATGAAGTCAATACCTTATATATCAAGGATTTCACAGATTAGGATGGCATTATGTGGCATTTAATCTCTTTTGGATATGTTAATTGCTCTATAACACCTACCACATAACTCTACAAATTTTTTAGAATCTTAAAATAGAGTAAGCCAATAAAATCCAACTTCAAAGACCTTGTATGTTATTCTATTCACACTAAGATGTGCTCCATTAGAATGACAGTGACCTAAGATTTGTCAAACTTCTAGGTGAGGCATACATTTATGTATCATTTGATCTGTAAAAATCTTAAACAAATATAGGTCTTCACAGAAATAACTTTTAATATCATGAAAGAATTTCTTTAGTGGTAGTCTAGCCCTTTGAAAAAAAAAAAAAATTAGTAGCTATATCAACAAAATATTCTACTTGCTAAGGACTTACTTGGTGGAGTTGCTCTTTTAGAAATTCATCATTGATATCCTTTTTGTCTAGCTTTTCTAAGGATGGATTCTCTAAGCGAGATAAATGGTTTGCGACAAGATTTTCTACTCACTACTTGTCTCTGATTTCTAAATCAAGTTCTTGAAGCAATAATATCTACCTAATCAATCTTAGCTTGGCATCTGTCTTATTCGATAAATATTGAAGAACAAAATGATTAGTGTAAACTATACTTTAGAGAGAATTAGATATGGCCTAAATTTGTCAAATGCAAAGACTATTGCATGTAGCTCATTTTCAATAATGGTGTAGTTCTCTTGAGCTTTTGTAAGAGTCTTGCTTACATAATGTATTGGCTGGAAGTATTTTTCTCGCCTCTATCCTAATACTGCGTGTATTGCGTCACTTCAAATGGCAAGGTCCAATCAGGTGCTACCATTATGGCAGCACATGTTAATTTATCCTTGAGGATATTAAATGCATCCTCACATTTGTTTGAAAAGACAAATGGGGTATCTTTCTCTAATGATTGAGTCAAGAGCATGGTAGTTTTCAAAATATCTTTGATAAGCCTTCTATAAAAACTTACATGACCCAAAAAACTGCTTACCGCCTTAACAGAAGTAGGATAGGGTAGCTTTGCAATAGCATCGATCTTAACATTGTCCACATTGATACCTTTTTTAGATATTTTATGTCCTAACACTATGCCCTCTTGTACCATAAAATGGTACTTTTCCCAATTGAGCACTAAATTGGTTTCTTTACATCTTGCCAACACTTTTTATAAATTCATGAGGTAATTATCAAAGGAATCTCCAAAAAATGAAAAATCATTCATAAATACTTCCATATTGTCTTCAATAAAATATTTGAAAATTGCCATCATTTATTATTGAAATGCAGTCGTCGTGTTATGGAGGCCAAATGGTATCCTTCTATAAGTAAAGGTACCATAAGGCATGTGAAAGTCATCTTCTCCTAGTCCTTTGGGGCAATTGGTATTTGGAAATAACCATATAGGCCAATTAACAAACAGTAATACATGCGGCTAGCTAATCGTTCCAACATTTGATCCACGAAAGGAAAAGGAAAGTGATCTTTTCTTATGACATCATTGAGTTTCCTATAATCTATTTAAGCATGCCATCCTATTATAGCTTGCATAAGATTAACTCGTTTCATTCATTGGGAACCATGGTTAGTCCTCCTTTCTTTGGTACGATCTGTATAAGACTAACCCACAAACTGTTAGATATTTGATAAATCATACCTTAATTAAGGAGTTTTATTACTTTGGAATTGACTACTTTTTTTATATTTAGGTTTAGACATCAAAGGAATCGGTCCATCCTTTCACACTCATAAAATTCTAATGAAAGAATTTAAAAGCCTTTCTTTTTGTTTTGTTTCCAAATTAGAAGAGATTATCACAATAAACTTTGTGCTCTCTTCTAAGAAAGCATATTCTAAGTAGTTTAGCAATTGTTTCAATTCTAGTACAGGTAGCTCTTCAATAAAGGGCTTTAAATTTTCTTCCTCTATCTACTATATCCTTTTAAACATTTTTCTCTCTTTAGTTGGCCAGTTAGCTTCTAATTGTGCTGTAACCTTAGCAATAAGTAGGTCATTTAACAACTCTTCTTGTTTGCCTTGCTTTAAGCAATAATCTAAAGGATCCTTCGTAACTAATTCCTACAAAACATTAGTCATAAAGGCATTCACAATATTAAGACAATAACAAGTATCATCCTTTTCCATGCACTTTTTCATAACCTCTTTTATTTTAAATACCATCTCTTCTTCTCCTACCTTCAAAATTAGCTTTCCATCACTTACATTAATAATGGCTTTAGTTGTAGCTAAATAGGGTTTTCCTAAAATGAGCAGTACTTCAATATCTTCATCAATGTCTTAGATCACAAAATCTACTAGAAAAATATATATTTGTCTACCTAAACCAACACTTCTTCAATTATACCTCTAGGGTAAGTTACAAATCTATCAGCTAATTACAAGCTTATTTTGTTTCATATTAGTTCTCCTAGGCCTAACTTTTTAAATAATTTATATGGAATCAGATTTGTGCTAGCTCCTAGGTCCTTTAATGCTTTCTCAATAGACAAATTACTAATCATAGAAGGGATATTAAAACTCCCTGGATCCTTTAATTATTTTGGAAGTTTGTTCTCCATTATTGACAATTCTTCACTTAGTGTCATTGTGGATATCTCCTCTAATTTCTTTTTATTAGATAATAATTCCTTCAAAAGCTTTACATACTTCAGTATTTATGGCAATGCTTTCGCGAACAGTAAATTAATATGTAATTGTTTAAAGAGGTCTAGAAACTTATGATAGTGTTCATTTGAATGCTCTTTTTTGAGTTGCTATAGATATTGGCGACTTATATTCTTTCACCTTTTGAGGTTCTACCTTCTCTTTTCAATTTTCTGACATTTCCTTAGCCTTGTTTTCCTATCCTTCTGTATATGGTTCTTAACTATCCAGCTTCTTGTCAACTTGCTTATTTACCTGTAGTTTCTTACCAATCTTAAGAGTTACAATTTTTGCTTGCTCTTGTGGGGGCAATTCTTATTGCCTTTCCATAATAACTTTTGCAAATTGTTCAATTTGCTTTTCAGTAATTGTTAATATGGCTTCACTACTTTATAAGTACTTAATTAAAATGTCTTCTAACCTAGATATTTCTTCTCTAGGTGGAAAGCCTTGAAAACCTTATGGAGGGTCAAATTTCCTTGGTTAGGTTCTAGGTTTATACTTCCCTTGAAAATTTAACCAATTACTGTATCTTCCACAAAAATCACTATGAGGTATTAGTCGAAATCCCCAATGATTTCCATAATAATCAACCTTTCTCATATGCAATTGTCTTACATATCCCTCTTGATCTACTGAGATTGTCATCATCATGGCATATTGTGGAGCCATGGAGGAATTGAAAAATTCTCTATCCTTCAGCTTGGTGCTTCTACCTTAGTTGCTAATGTCATGGTAACATTATTGTCATACATCCTTGAATTCTTTTTATTTATCATAGTGTTCTCTTAGTGGTAGCTATTCATTGCTAGCCTCTTAATCACAATTTGAGCTTCTTTAAGTGTTTTCATGTTTAGTGTCCCTCTTGCAATTAAATCAAAGCTTGTTTAGTAGAAAAATTTAAACCATTGTAAAAAGTTTGTACCTATATCTAAAGAGGGAGGCCATGGTGTGGACACTTACTAAGTAGTTCTTTCAAACACTTCCATTTATCATAAAGAGTTATGAACTCAAATTGATTAAAAGATGAAATATCACTTTGAAGCTTAGTAGGCTTGGTGGGAGGAAAATGAATTTCCATAAATTTATCAATCAACTCAACCTATAAACTGATTTTTTTGAAGAGAAACCAGCCATTGCTTTACTTTTCCACTTAGTGAGAAAGGAAATGGTTTCAACCGTATTGCATCATTGGTGGCTCCATCAATTTTAAAGGTACGCATATCTCTAGAAATCTAGCAATGTGGACATGAGGATCTTCATCTAGTAAACCTTCAAAATATAGTTGTTGTTACACCATTTCTATAATTAACGGTAAGATCACAAATTCATTCGCAGTTATTGTCGACTCCATTGATTGAGGGTTTAAAGTAGTTGAACAAAGTTCTTGTACTTTCCCTTTGTTTGCCATTACTCTAAATTTCTCAAATACATAAGGTAAAAATTAGAAGGGATTCAAAATAGAAAATAATAAGAAAAAGAGATGAGAGAGAAATAGTATAATAATAAAGTTACAGGCTTTCTTGATCTCACAATCATAAGCAACAGTACCAAAAACTTGATCGAAGACAAGTATACCTATTAAGTTATAGTATAGTAGACTAGTAAAGTTTAGGTTATCAATCCTTTGAGGACTGTATATACTACTCACTCTCACTTTACTGTTTTACTAGGAAAAATTAAGAAACTCAATTGCAATACAAAATAATTAATTACTAATGATTAAAGATAAAATAGAGTTAATTATAAATTATCTAAGGGATAACAAAGTAAGTAACTCTAAATTAACCATATGGATATCTAGACAATGTTTCACTACGAGATCGACATGCAATATTCCAATAGATATCTAGCTCCTTCCCCCTAATCTCATTAACTGGGGGAATTCTTGTTGCGATTAAACGGGAATCCTTCACATATTAACTCTTAACCTTAACTCTATTTTATCTAAATCACTTTTGCAATAAAATAGGTTAAAGCAGCATTAAGAACGTAAATCCCTTTTTACAAATATTATACAAATTCTAGAAAAACTCTATAAGTTATTGCTAAGATTATATAAATTATAAGGACCCTAGGGAGGGAGCCTAGTAGCATTGCTTAGAATTTTCATATCACGTGTACACCCATGATAAGAAAATTGTTTTACAAGTTAGAGATTATGAGACTCTAAATAGTTAGTCGCTAGGGTCTTCAATTTTAGTTCATCAACTTATTGTATAATGTAAATAACTATGGATATTCATTATTCCATAGTTCCTCAGAACCACAAAGAATCGATATCCCTTACCAAAATAGTGAAATAAGATAAACAATTTTAGAAAATTCTAAACTTACTAAAGATACTAAACTTCATTGATATATTAGTTGTTCCTCGAAGCATTCCAAATTAACTACACAAGCTTTTCATCATACCGATTCAATGGTAGCACTCCATACTCGATTCATATCCTTATCCCAACTATTGATCAACCTGTAAGGACAAGAACTATTGGGGTGTAAGTTTACACTTAGTAAGATAAATCTCCTTGTCAATACCACATGACAAAAGTTTATTTAATGCACAAACATATGAATGCATGATCAATCAGTATGCCAAACAATACATGCAGTAGTCTAAGAACTGCATGTAACTTAGAATTACACCCCCTATAGTCGGGGTTGGAGATAATTAACCGATATAAACCAAAATTGAGGTCCTAGCACTTAGGTTTTATATTGATCGTGCTATTGTGCTTAAGTCAAAACAAAACCATAGATATATATATATAATGTATATAATATACTTTCATTCTAAGCAACAAATTATACTTTCAAAATCCTAAGTCTAGCGATATGGTGGCCTCTACAATCTACAAACACACGCCCTAAGAAGAAGCTACAAGATACTGCCCTTCGCTAACGATTTGCGTCTCTTGGTGCCTAGTAAGCTCATCAGCTTAAGACAGAGACTCAATAAAAATGATGGCATAGCAGGTGCCCAATCCTATAGGAGGACCTCCTCCTATGAGTCCCTTCCCATCTTTTACGTGAAGTGGTAATCGGTGTCATTTGAATGCAATTATGGGGAATGTATGATTTATTGAATTTCTTAATTGTATAAGTGATTAATCTAGTTTTCATGGTGATTAAACAATTTCATTCCATACAAATGCACATATACATTGTCACAAACAATTGTCATTATTATGTGATTACCTAGCCATAGCATTCGATCATAAATTCACATAAATGCATTTCCCATGTCTCACAAGCATCCAAGCTTCTTATATAAGTTTAAGTACAACTACTCTACAAGCAAAATCAAGTATAGAGTTATTAGGAGTTTACTCACTCAGCCATGTGGATTAATCGAAGTAATCCAGGGGTAGGTTGTCTCCAAAGATAGGTCCCTTGGACATCGCAAGTATGATACTATAAGGATTTGAAATAGAACTTAGAAAACTAAGCTAAACCCTTTAAGTTATACTTTTGACTAGTTTCCTATTTTTCTCAATTTTTTTGCTTAAAAGTTCAATCGCATAAAACTTTCTTATTTTAAATCCGATTTTTATGATCTTATAGTCAATCTTCATAGTTTTTGAGTGTACTTTAACATGGTGAGGTTATATTTTCAAGATGAGGCATGTAAAACTACCCATAGGTCAGAAAAGTAGCGATCCCTATCTTTTGGTGTTTTTTTTAGGCTTTGTTTGATTGTTAAGCTTTTTAGTTATCTTAGAAAATTCTTTGGGCTTGGGCTTAGGACTTTATTCTAAACTTAAAATACTCCTTAAGATTAGATTTTCAACTTTGGTTTACACTCTTGGTGCTAACATCAACTCTTTGGGCTTTTATGCGGGCTTAAGTTGTTAAATAGGCTTGTTTTTTGTTCAAACTAAAGTTAGTGACTTTGTTGGGCTTATGAAGTCTTAGGTGGACTTCTTGTAGGCTCCAAAAGAACCTTTCTTAATATTTTAAAGTGTTGGTCAAAATTTTAATGAAGGCCCAACTTAGAGTTCTAAGCTGGTTTTGAGAGTTTTAGGCTTGGTTTTGAGTTTTAAACTTTGTATACTTACTATACTTATTTGGTTGATCTTTTCACTTAGTTTTATCATATTTTTAAGTGGTTTTTACTTATGTTCCAGATCTGGTCATGAGAGTCTAAGGGTCATGCACTTGGTTTTTCAACTTGTTTTATTATTTTCTTAAGTTTAGGGGTTAGCTCATAAACCTATGCTACTCATATTCCAACTCGAACTTAACTTCTCTTCTATGAGGCAACTATTTATCTTATACATTATATGAAAATAATAGTTCTCATACTTGTCATAACTTCTATGCCATAATTCACATCTCACAAAGTTAATTTCCTCATAAAAACTTTGTGTAATGGATTTTCCTTTAGCTAAGGTTAGTTTTGAGCAGGTTCAACTTAATAAAAGTGAAAATAACTCTTGAATAGCTTTCTTATACTTTACGTTCAACATGCTTTTTCTTTGTTCATGTGCATATTTCATGACTTCCTCTACGTAATATCTTCTACTCTAAGTGTTAAACATGTCTCCTTACATAACACCAACTTATCATGCTCATATTCTAACTTTCTTATGAAAGATTCATAAGCTTATTTCTTAAAGTGCCTTGCTAAGTTATCATCTTAAGTTCATGCCAACATCTTCATAAAAAAAATTATGGTCTCCTAATATGGCATACTAGGTCATTTAAATAAGGAAACAACTTACTCGTTCTCAAAAGCATAAACAAGGTGATTATGCAACTAAGTATCCTTTTAGCTCTTTGTTTTCCTTCCTCTTCTTGTAAGTTCTTTTGGAAGCTATGGTCTTAATCTTTAAAGTGGGTTTTTGGAGATATTCTAAAGTTTCTAAAAGTGGTTTTTGAAGTTAACAAATAGAAGGCACAAAATAAAGCTTGGTGTTGTGAATATGGAAGCAAAATAGTGGTAGCAATGTTGGGATTTAATTGGGTTGGATTTCTTCTTTTGGTTTGTGTTTATAGTGAGAGAAAATGAAGTAAAAATGAAAGTGAAAGTGAAATGAGAGAGTGAGTGGCCAGTTTTGAATGGGAGGGAAGTGTATTCAAGAAGCTTCAATTGAGTTGTCTTTTAGCATGCACAAATGCCAACTTTTGATAAGACTAGATGATGTAAGCATTAAGGAGTGAATGGTAGATGTATGATAACTCTTATTTTAAACACATTTCACATGGTGATTTTATAGTATTTCCCTTACATCTTTGGTTTTCTTTAAAGAAATTGATACTTAATTAAGTAAAATTTTGATTTTAAGGTTTGAACATGTTGTTGGATTGAAAACGAAGAAAAGGAATCAAGTTTTACTCAATTTGGAGTTTAAATGAATGAGTTATAAAGTTTTGAAGTTACATAAACAATAGGAATTTTGGTCAGAAAGTTACACAGTCCGAGACACAACTGTGTCCTCAGACTGTGTTCATTTAGGAAGATTTGCTAAGGTCAGAAAGTTACATGACTTGGGGATACAACTGTACCCCAGGCTGTGTCTGGTGATGAAAAAAGGAACTTTATAATACATTATAAAAGGATTTACTAAGGTTTCGCACATAAAAATTGGACATTCAAAAGTAAAGAGACTTAAAGAGAGGAGGAGCAAAAGGCCAAAGCAACACCTAACTTCAAGATTGAAAAGATTTTTCATCAACAAAAGGGGTTTTTCATGTTTTATTTCTTGATTTTGTTGCAATTTGTTTTTAGTTTCATTATGATAGCTTAAGATTCTTGTATTTAGGATTGTGGAACCTAGGGTTTCGTGTAACTATTAGATTGATTGATAATTTTCAATAAAGTTTCTATCTTTTCTTGATTCAATTATGTTTTTTAATTGTTAATTGATATTTTTAGGGTATCAATCTATGATATTATGCATAATGATTGAGAAATCACATATGTAATGAGATCTTGACATAATTGGAGAGAATTGCACGTGTACTTAGAGATAAGATACATGTTTTTTCCGGAAAGTTATTCTTTTGTGTAGGAATTCATTATACATTAATGCGATTCTAAATTATATTACTAAGTGAAGAGATTCCGGTAAATAATTTAGGATTAGAGTTAATATACTTGAGAAAGGTGTTAACTTTAATTGTGAATCCGTCCGGTCAAGAATAATAAAAATTGAATTAGATACATTTTAAGCGGTCACATGTTAAACATTAGAGGAAATAATTCTTAAATACGTTATTTGTTTTCTTGAAGTCGTTCTTAGTTTTATCGCTTTCTAAATTGCTTAATCAAGTCTTATAATTAGGTTAGTTTGTTAATTTTAGTATTTTTAATTCATTCAACTCATCACAATTTTTCGGTTAGATAATAGAGCTAAAGTTAATATTAATACTCAAAGTCTCTTAGGGATCGATTCGGAATCACATCCGCTATATTAAAATTGATAGGTGCACTTACTTGATATCAGTAGATGTATAAGACAATTGAGTGATTGAAAATTGGCAAGGCATGGCCTCCCTTAGGCTCTCTTCCCAATCGGTCATAGGGTATCCTTTTTGGGCATTGAGTTGTCTTGTTACTTAATTAAAAATTGAACACATAAAATAATGTGATAACTTATCTATATGTAATATAAGTCATGGTGACATAAGGAAAGTATCTTATCATTAGCTTTTGATAAGTTATCAATTGATAAATGATTTCAACTCTCAATTTATAAGTTATCTAAGGTGATTGGTTGGTTTACTTATTTATGTATACAAGTCTTATGCATTAAAGATAACGGAATCGTCTTATACGAAATTCTTTTAAAGTTTGTTTCTTAAATAATTTTGTAAATTACAATTTATTTCTTATAAAATTATGAAATCTTCTAGAGTTGAATAAAATTATTCAAATTAAATTCTCAATTAGTCACTTAGGGTTACAAGTTTTTAATTGTTTTAGGGTTTAGGGTTTTAGGTGACTTAAGGTCTATTGTTCTCGCATTCAAGTTTCATTTATAATAAACTTTCGAATTGGAAAACTAAATTCATTTTATTTTTAGATGAAAATTTAAATTCTTAGTTTAGTTGGTCCTTGGGAATGTTCGGAAAGTACTCTTGGTTAATTCACAAGCCCAATAAAAGGTAGAGTTTACAAACATGGCTTATAAGTGAAAATAAGGAAATTGTCTTGTATGTAATTCTTTTAAGGTTTGGTTCTCAAATTAATTTGTAGGTTATGATTTGTTTCTTAAGAAATTTTAGAATTTTCTAGAGTTGAATAAAATTTGTTTAAATTATATTTTTAATTATTTATTTAGAGTCATAAGTCCTTGATTACCCCAGGTTTTAGGGGTCAAGTGAATTTAAGTATGTTTTAGGGTTTTTCACCAATTCAGGAGTAATTGACTTACACTTACGAGCTTATGGTTCAATTGGCTTAATTATTTAGGATCGTCGCTTTATTATGCAAAATATATATATATGTATATATTATATCATACGATAGATTAATAAAAGAGAAGGAAATTGCTTAGTAATATATTTATATATATATACATATTGTAGGGCTAAATATGTACATAAGTAAAATTAATTTTGTAAATTTATTAATTTTTTCTTTTAACTAGCTTAGTTTTGTTGTTTATTGTTACATGAAATCATCTTTGATTTATTCATTATCAGTTTTATATGATTTCACAAAATTAATGATAATTTTATTGATTTATGGCTTTTCAAGCATTTGGATAATTTTATAGAGTTTTACCAATTTTTACGATTTGATATTTATGACTTCTATTAAGTTTAAGTTTACATTTTTAAAAGTACGCGTATATAGGGATTGGGCTTTTTGTGCATTATTAAGGTTTTCAAATCGTATAATAAGGTCTTTCATGTTCATTTTAAGTTTCGAGTTTAAAATTTTAATCGGTTTTCATTTTAAGTGGTTTTATTAACTTAGGAAAATATCAAAGATACTCGAGTTCGACATCATGTTTAGAAGGTTAAATTTGCGAAGTATATAGAAATTCTCTTCAATTTTGCTAGATCTAATTATACATTCAATCTTGCAAGCTCAATGCACAATATCAAATAAATGGGATTGAAACTCTAGAAATAGCAACCTAATTAATTAAGTACACATGATTGAATTAATAAGAAATAGGGAATTCACTAGAATTGGCAAAATAAGTACTTTTACATGTCAATTCAATGATTCATAAGTCTAGAAATCAAAACTTTACGCTACAATCATGCTAGAGGAACAATCTTTCATAGATAATACAAAAGGAAACACAACTCAAATGTAAAAACAAGGAAAACCTTAATAAGGTTATATGAATAATGTCTTCTCTCTTCCTTTAAGCACATGACCTCCTATTTATATAAATTGGTGCAAAGAGTAAAGTTTAAGAATTTTTTAAGAGAACAACACAATCACGCCCCAAGAACATGGGTGTGCTTCTTCATTGTAAGCAAAACTATGAAATCTTCTTAAAATTGGTTGACAAGGGGACTACGATAGTGATCTTCAACTGTACTTCTCTTGTAATGCAAAATTATTCTCCAAAAGATGCTATCTTTGATTCCTTCTTTGAATAAATGAATTATCTTCTCAAATCTTGACTAATTCTTGTACAATCATCACTCTTTCCACTTCCATAACACTTTCAAGTCCCAAAATCAACAAATTACTCAAATAAGTATCAAATTCATTAAAATTATCACAAAATAACAAAGAATTATCACAAAAATCCAACAATAAACATATGCAAATTCATACTCATCATATAAGCAGATACATGATTGTACTCTATTGGTAATAAAGACATTAAAAGTATATGTTTCACTATTGAATTTGCTGAACTTTGTCGTAGTCGTCTTTTATTGTAGGAGGATTTACATGTCACTTATCTCTTATGTCAATTATGACCTAAGACTTGTAATCACTCGTCCTTTGTTCTTTAACTTGTTATGTATAAGAAATATTAATAAACTTAGATTAGTGATTTGCATGCAAATGGAAAACCATTAAACCTTATTCTGATAGTGCATCAAAGATCTAATTGCAAATGATGCTTTTCATAACTATGTAATGCAACTATTAATAAAAAAATCATGTAAATAATAAATAAATTGCAAGTAAAGTAAAAACATAGAGTTTAGAAGGTTAAGTAATAATATATAGTGGTTCATCCTTATGAGTCGATCTGATACGCTACGCTAAGAATAGATAAGGTTAGGCATATCCATAAGATGGGTCCAAGTTCAGCAAAAGCATGAAAATGAGAGAGAAATGTGTGATGCGAGCTAATCCCATGAAGGAATCTAAGGATATGATGTACCAAGGAATTTTGTAAACTCACGAACTAACTTGATATGACACACGAGCCAATTCCATAAGGTCACTTATTGCCTAACTTTACTTAAGGGTTAGGATAAGAGTAAAAGGATGTAAGGTTCTAGCAAAAGGAAAAACTCAATATGTTCAACAATAAGATAATAAGGGTGATGATTCTTATAGCTACATATTATAAGGGTATTTTATACTTGCAAAGCGAGGGCAACTTGCCAAAAGTGGAAAAGACTAAAAGGTTAATGTCCAAAAGATGTAAAATACAAATAACGAAAAAGGGTACAAATGAGAAATTAGAAAAAGTAGGTGATTTGAGCAATAGATTCCATCACGTAACTGCTTAGACACATGGCTAGCGATTAGAGGTAGCTTTTAGCAAAATGAACAAAAGAGAATGATTAGGTTAGTTAATCCTAAGCTTAGCAGCAAATTCTTCTAAGGCGTTTTCAAGTCAAACCTATTATGGGAAGCTTGGAAAAGGATTGGTTGAGCTGGTAGGTGATAGAGTCGAGTTGTCAGTAAAGTGCTCCTCGGGTCAGCATTCAGGGACAATTGACAGGCACGGAAGAGCTTGACTAAGAAATGAAAGCAAGTCCGTGTTAAAAATAGCTCGGATTCCTTAGGTTTAGGTTGAGAAAGGAGAATGTACCTTATTAAGCCTTTAAGTCCTCAGCTCAAGCTTAGGTTGGGGCTCTTGTAGCTCGATTCTAATCATGACCATTCTTCCAAACTATGACCAAGGATATGGTTCTCCACATCATAGTTTCACTATTTGAAAGAAACTTACATACAGAGGTCAATGATTCCCACAATCTTGCCTTGCCTACAAATTGCAAGTCCACAAATCTCCCTCTAAGTTCTCTTAAATAGTCACTCCACTAATTTTTAAGAGATTGTATGGTAATAGCCATTGATTGCTACTGCTCTTAAATCTTTTGTGATCTTCAACTCTTTGTTATCATCTATAAATTTAGTAATTTGTCAAATGATTATTTCCCTTGCAGTTGTGCTCTATACTTAGAAATTTTTCTTAGTCTATGTATATTATTGCTTTTGTAGTCTCTTTATATAAAGCTTTTGTATCCTTTGCAAGATCAAATATACTACTCAAATATATATCTACGGTATTAGGTCTTGAACAAGTCTTCATTTAATTTTCTTTGTCTTGTCGTATTGTTTATAATTCACTTCTGGTCTCAATAAGTGCTTCTGATATATGCTTCTATTTAGCCGTTATGCTTCGAATAGATCTTGTGCTTTTAAACAGTCTTTTCTTTTCTTCCTTCACCTTTAGAAAAAATTTATCTATGTCTTCATTAACTTCTAATGATCAAAACGTTGTCATTCTATGTTGTAGACATTTCTCTATTGAACTTTGTTCTTTCTACAGTTGATCAACTATATTAGTTGTTGTTTCTAGTTTTGAGTCCACTAATAATACTTATTTCTTATTTTTTATGGCTTCTAATTTCATTATTCTTGCATTCATAAATTGTTTATACTTCTATTCTAGCTTCTAATCCATTCAAGTATCTTCAATACCTTAGTCTACTAGGTAACCACCTTAAGGCTTATTATTATTATTATTATTTTAATGAAGAGAGGGGGAGAGTCAATTAGGTCACAAATGAGTCGCACAACCAAATTGGTTTTCTCTTCAATTTTTATTATTATTTTAATTGCACCTTAAGGCAATGGGTAGCCACCCTAAGCTACAAGTGGGGTAGAATGATCTACTTTGGAAAGTGCATCATGACCTAACTAGCTTATTTTAATTAAACCACCACCTTAAGGTCGAGGGGAGGCCGGTTTTTATTTTTTTAAGAAAAGTTTTTCTTCCTTTATTCCTTTTTTTTATATTTATTAGATTTTTTAATTTTTTATTAATTACGTTGATTATTTATATATTTTCATTATTTAATTTTTAATTATGTATAATTATATTACTTAGTTTTTCTTCTTCTTTTTTTCATTTTTTAGATTTTTTCCATTTTTATAATTTTATATGTTTGATTTTTCTTTTTTTGTTTCTTTTTTATTCACAATAAAATTAAAATATAAGTGTCACATAACTAACACATCAACACAAATGTATTAGATAACGATTACATCAAATTGTTTTAATGCATTTTGATGGTTAATTGATGGAATCTTATATTTAAATCATTTAGCATAACGTTAATAATTTATTTTAACCACTTAAACATTCAATTTCCCATACCCACTTCAACATTCAATTTCCAATTTGAATTTACTTTCAAATGTTAATCTACTTATGTGTAATTTTTCCATTTTTCAACTATTATGTCCATTTAGTTACTACATTCTTCAAACAATTATTTCTAAAAATAGCAGCATGACTTTTGGTACCATATAATAAGATAGCTAAATACATTTTAGATTTAAGTATGTTAAAAGTTGTTGCCATTTATGTTGAATCTTATGAAAATAGCAACTCTAGACCATATTATTTGAATAAAAGAAGTGTCTTTTGAGCATAATATATATAAATGAATAGTCATTTTTAAAGAGGATTAAAGATTGATAAATAATATGGTTTGTAATATTTCATTACTTCTATAAAGGTATGAAAAATGAAAACTTCTAATAAAAGATTTAAAAGTTGATTGTAGCTTTTGGAAAAATACTAATAATTGTAAGTATTAGCAAAGGAGTATTGTAAGAAATAGGATTTTCAAAAAGGTATTATAATAGAAAAGGTTGTCAGATAATATATCATAATAGAAATAATCTAGTAGATATATACTAAACTCTATGCCTATAGTCTTATTTCTTTAAAGTGAATTGTTAATGGGTACAAAATTTAATAGGGAAAAGTTATAAATGAGAATTTCTAACATAAAATAACAAAGAGAATTGGCTTTTCAACAATAATAAGAAAATAAAAATTGGAGAAGTGAATGGTTTAATATACAGAGTGCTTTAAAGGTAGTTGAATAATTTTAGTTTGTATAGAAATTTTTTTCCTACTATAAGGTCATAAGTTTAATGGTAATTAGAGTACAAATAGAGAAAAGTTAATATCAACATAATATTATTAAAATAAAGGGTTAATGTCACATATAGTATCTATACTTAATTAAAATATGCAATTTACTATCTGTACTTTGAAAATATCAATTTGCAACCTAATTGAAGTTTTTGCGATTGTTTTTACTATCTAAACTAACTTTGTTAAGTTTGTTTCTTGATGTGGATATAAGGATAAACTCGGAATTGACCCATGGCGGCCAATAGGTCAAATGACCTACTTTTTGAAGTAGATAGTGACCTACTTTGCCTTAAGTGGTTATTTTAACCACCTTAGGGTTATGGGGTAGTCAATAACCACCTAATAGGGGCTCATGCAACTCCTTACAAGTGGCTACTAGCAAACCTACCATTAAGGTAGCTAAAATGTTCAATTTTTGGTTTACCCTTACATCTATTTTAGTAAATGGACTTAACAAAGTTAGTTTAGGTAGTAAAAATGACCATGAAATCTTATAAATTGTTCTTTTTAGAGCATAAGTAGTAAATTTCACATTTTGGCAAACTTTGGGTAGCATTTATGAAATTAAACCTAAAATGAAAGTCAATATCAAAAAGATATTTTTTAATAGGTTATTTTGAAAGTAAATACCAAATCTAGGCTAACCTCATCAAAGCCTATACCAAATCTAAATTGACTATGCTTGAGTTAAGGCTAAGTTTCTAGTTTCAAGGATGACCTTGCTAAAGACCGAACCTAACTTTCTAAAGCTCGACCAACGTCATTAGAAGCTTGATCTAAGCTCTCCCCAACCTACTCTATGGAGCTTGGGCCTTTAAACCCAAGCCGATCAAGCTTAGTCTACGAACTTGAACAAAGGCTAGGCAGGATCAATTTTGTCAAATAAGGCTAGTCAACAATTGTCAATAGCTTGTTCTTAAGATTCCCTCCACAAAATGTGGAGTCAAAGAAAGGATCTTTGAAGTTGTATCTCCATCTTAATATAGTTTGGCCAAGCCAACTATGCTCTTGGTAAAGGATTTAAATCTCTTGCCTTTTACTCATTTTATACACTTCTCCTGTATCTCTTTGATTTTAAGCATTGTAGTGATTGCGTTAAAATCACTTATAATGCCCTTTTAAGTTTATATTTACTTCCTTGTGTAGTTCTCCATAACCTAATAGGTTCAATACCACCCTAACAAAATTAACTATCAATAATACCATAACAAAATAAATAAGTCATTGTTAAAGAGGTATATAAAAAAAAGGGTACATAATAGAAAATATTTAAAGTGGCACCATAGAAAAACTTGCAAAATTATATTTTTTTTTTCACTAAGAAAAGAAGTAATTTTTCTATTGATTATAAAAAATTATANTTATCACATGGGAGAATAAGCTTTTGGACCATTCCCTCATCCTTAAGGAGGTAGGGTAGTGGGAGGTTGCATATGTAGTAACCGCTAAACTACTCATACCTCCCTATCTTAATTCACACATTTGGGAACTAGGCTTTAAGTGTCTAACCTAATCACGCCAATTCAAGTTAGTAGCTCCTTCATTTCCGAGCTAATTGAAGTGGCTCTAAGCTCTTTCCTTTGGGTTCAAACTCTTTGTGAAAGCATGAGTCTAGCTTAGCTAAATTATATAACATCATGTAGTCAAGATGCTATTTTCAGATTTAGGTCAAATGGGGCTAAAGAGCTCGAGTTAAGCTCTTGCAAGGTCAATTTAGGCGTTAATAGCTTTTAGTGGAAATTCCTTATCAACACACACACACACACACACACAGATGAATAGCATTTAGGTGATTATGTAAATATATAAATATATTTGTATATGTATATATATATTTACATAATCACCTAAATGCTATTCATCTGTGTGTGTGTGTGTGTGTGTGTTGATAAGGAATTTCCACTAAAAGCTATTAACGCCTAAATTGACCTTGCAAGAGCTTAACTCGAGCTCTTTAGCCCCATTTGACCTAAATCTGAAAATAGCATCTTGACTACATGATGTTATATAATTTAGCTAAGCTAGACTCATGCTTTCACAAAGAGTTTGAACCCAAAGGAAAGAGCTTAGAGCCACTTCAATTAGCTCGGAAATGAAGGAGCTACTAACTTGAATTGGCGTGATTAGGTTAGACACTTAAAGCCTAGTTCCCAAATGTGTGAATTAAGATAGGGAGGTATGAGTAGTTTAGCGGTTACTACATATGCAACCTCCCACTACCCTACCTCCTTAAGGATGAGGGAATGGTCCAAAAGCTTATTCTCCCATGTGATAAACACATTGACTATTAGTGGATTGACAATTGTAAGTTGTCATCTATAAATATTGCCTTAAAGATGTACGATAATCTTTTTTGGCTTATTTGACTTTTATTCTTGTCTTTCATTTTCTCCCTTTACTCCCTTTTTCCTTCGATTCTTACACATGCATCTGACAAGCTATGTCAGAGTTGTCTTGGCACCTTCACAGTCTATCTATCTCTTTTTTTCTTTAGGCTAAGTTATCAATCTCAAAGCCCACATCCAATGAACTATATATAAATATATATATGTATGTGTGTAGTAGATTTCAACAATAGTATTTATAATATTTAAACTGGCAACATGCAACAACTACCACTAACTACTATTTGACTCTATACTTTATTTATAATATCTAAACCAACAACATCCAACAACTACCACCAACTCCTGTTTGACTCTACACTTTATATTATTTATATTTAAAGGAATTTTTTTTTTAGCCTACTTAATATTGAACACTTTTTCCTCTCTTAAAACCTCGATTTGATGCCCATGTTTTCATACGTTAATTGTATTTTATCACTCCTAAAATTCCCACATTATCATTGTATTTTCTCTCTCCTAAAACTGAAAACTAATCACATTATCACAATATTTTCTCTCACCTAACATATTTTTTATAGCCATTAGCAACTGCTTTTATAAACTACATAGCTTTTTTATCTTATTGTTCTCCTTTTCAAAAACTATATAGTTATTCCTCTTTTCATTATTAGTTTATTGGCTACATTCATGTCCTTTTTCTTTTTTTTTTTTATGTAGAAAGTTCAAGACGTTCTATAAATGAAAGAAATATGAGTCATGACTTAGATTTGGCATTATTCAATGGATGTTAGTGTTGGCTTTACTAGCTACATTCATGTCCTCTTTTTTTTTTTTATATGTAGAAAGTTCAAGACATTCTACAAATAAAAGAAGTATGAGTCATGATGTAGATTTGGCATTGTTCAACATTGGTTTCTCACAACTTTCCTTTCTTAGTTTGACAGTTTCATGCAACAAAATAATGAAAAAGGAAGAAAAGGGGGAAAAAAAAAAAGACACAAGATTTTCTAAACCAACAACTTGCGGTTAATTTGTCAAAACTTAATGGGAGTAATGAAAGTTTGTGCTTCGGAACCATCTTCTATAGTTTCAACTCTATGATGTTTGTCATAATACCATGCTAATTTCTCACAACTTGACTTTGTTGTTGATTTAATAGTGTCATGTAATAGAATGATGATAAGAGAAAGTACAACTTCGGAGATGTTTGAGATCATTAGCTAGTGGTTAATTATTTATTAGGGTAAGTTGGTGCTATATAATGAAGTGTTATAAGGAAAACACAATCTGATAGCTATGTCTCTCATTATGGATGGTGCATTGTACATTTTTTTAGTCCTTATCCTTACAAGTCATTTACTTCCATGAGTTTTGAGATATAGAAATAAGGATAAATTAGTGATTGTTGTTGAAGGAGATGGGCTTATGTATTTTGCACCACCTTTAATATGTATTTCTATAGTATAATTCAACTAATTTAATTTTTATTTGTTCTTTTTTTTTACACTTTTTCCTTTTTCATGAATTAGTAATTTCTTTATAAATTGTTTTACTTTTCCTTTTTTTTTTTTTAGCATCTTCGCATCCATTTTATTAGCACATTTGATATATGAAGACTAACGAACTTGTCTTTAGTGGTTTTTATTTTTTATTTTATTTTATTTTTTACATTAAATGCTCTTTAACTTGAGCAAAACTCACATCCATCTCTTCATTGTTTAATGGTATATATATTAATTTCTTTTGTAATGTTTACCCAACTTACTATCTTCATAAGCAACTTCAATGATGCAAGATGGGGATAGTATAAGCAGAAATGAAGTACATCATGGTTTTTTAATTGGTATGATAAGAAAAATTAGTGACATAGGGATGATTATTCCCTTTTTTTCCTTCATTATTTAGTTTTGCTTTTTTGTTTTGTTTGATTTGTAGGTTAGAAAAATGCAGCCATCTTTGGACTATAAATGAAGGACACGATATGATAGGGAACACAAGTTTTTAACTTTATTGTTAGTTTTGATTTCTTTGATTTTTCATTGTCTATATTAGTATTTTGAATTTCGGTTAAATGACATAGTTGAAATGAAATAATAAAATTGATAATCACAAATTATTTCCACATTCTTTGCTGCTTCACAATAAGTGTTGGTGAGATTGTTTTATAATAAGTATTTTCATCAAAATGTTATGGAGAAATAGAGAAAAAGGAGTACGTTTCTTTAATGACATAAAATTTTAACATGGCATTATCTTATATATTAGATGTTACTTTTTTAACATAAAGGCTTAATTAGATACATGATGCCAAGGCTTTAATTATTATCAAAAATAGATCTTATTATTTTTCTTTAGCAGAATTCAAGTATGTTTTAATCATGCATTTTTCCTTTTCATATAGTATTTATTGTTAATAACTTTTATTTATATTGCTACGATGGGATATAATCTAAAGATAGACAAAAAAAATTTAACAATGTTATTTGTTAGACCAGCTTTAATGCTGGTTCTTCTACTGACGTGGAGGAACGTGGTGAATTTCTTCCATAGTACATTGATCCCTTTAATTAGGTCCTTTCCTCCCCTCTTTTCTTTTAATAATAATTTGATAAAATAAGTATTTATAAATTTTGGGCATGTGGGTCCAATTCATATGGTAGCTATTAACAAATAATAAAAGAAAATATAGTATATATATATATGAAGAAGTTAGTGTGGCATAAAAAAGAAAAACAAAATTGGAGCACATGCAGCTGCGAACATCCGAAATACGTGATTTGCGAGAAGAAGATGAAAACCATTGGATGTGTCAGACATGAATGTTGAAATTCGTCGATGAATTTATAACAAGGGGAAAGTGGAATTAGTTTTAATGGAGCAACTTTAGATCAATAAGCCAAAGACTTATCGAATCTCGATTATGATGAAATTTCAGTTGTTGAATTCGAGGTGTAAAGCTATGTAAGATTGTCATTTCTATCTATAGTAAATCCTTTTCAGTTTAAGTTGAATCTATATTTTCGCAATTTTGCGAATTTAGTTTATATTGAAATTTTGTTGAGACCCTTCATTTATGATGAAGATTGTTTATCTATTAGTGTAACTAGTAAATAGATATTCTGTAAACCCATTATTGTTGATAATGGAAGATTTTGCGTTACGCGGTCCGATGGTTTCCTCATGTTAGGGTTTTCCATGTTAAATTTTAGTGTTCTTTATCTTTTTTTTTTTTTTAATCAAAAGAAAAACCTCTAGCTCTATGCAATTCCTTAAGCACCTATTAGAAATAAGGTCTAGTGGTCCAATGCACCAACTTCAATGAACCCATTAAAACACAAAAAATAACTAAACAATCCATGAAGAAAAGATGGAATCACTTTTGAGTAACCATGTCTAACACACCCTTCCATATTTCGAAATATAGCAGTCAAGCTTGGATTTTGCCAAGGCCTAATTCATGACTCGTCAATATTAGATCAATGATGGATTATCATGTCTCAATAAGTCAAGTGAACAAGGTTCACACACAAAATCAACTCCACACAATCCTCTGTTTACTATATACTCCACTTGTGCCTTATCACTTAACATTACCACCCCGGTTAGTATTGCCTCACCCAGTAGCTTGATGTCAAGAATTGTCCTCCCAACCATAGATTTGTAGTCTAACGAATTAGACACTTCTCTATTGTATGAAATAATCACAGATCTTCATGATGGACATGCTAAAGAAGCTTCATTCAATGGCTGACATGCTTCATAAGTGTTTTTTAAGAAAGATTTATCATCACCTTCATGTTTAGTTCCACGACCAATCCCCACCAATTCTGATTGCATATAGATAAGGTCTTCATACATTCCTTCGTAATTAAGTCCCTTGAGATCCATCACATGTATTGTATCACTAATAAATTTTCATGTCTTGACCACTATTGAACTAGGGTTTGGGCTTCGACCACTATAAGAAGCATCACACCACTCTTTCTAAATAGTCCAAGCTACTTCAATCAATCTCGTGCCCAAATTATACCCCATAATTAGTTGATCGTGATATTGCCTTAATTGATTACACTAATCTAAAAAAGTTGAAACCCCAGATTGCTTTATTCTAATTCCTAAAGACCTAAACCACACACAACCAACCCAATCATAACATAGCAATGCATGCTTAGGAGTTCCCACCATATCATAGAAAGGGAAAGGGGGTTATGTTGTAGCGCGACGACCATGAAGATTAGCAAATGTTGGGAGATAACTCAACAAAATTCTTCCGCTTATCATTATTATTTTCTTAATAAGTGGTATTAAAGCTGGAATTGAAAGAAAAAATATTATTGGTTGCAATCATAGCGAAAGCATAAGGTTCTATGATAAAATTAAATTGGATTAATATCGTATTTGATACCTGAACTTTATCAAATTATTCAATTTACTACCTGAACTTTAAAATGTTCAACTTACTACCTAGTTACATATTTTGTGGTCATTTATACTACCCAACGTAACTCCATAAGTTTCCATTTGTTGACATGGATATAATTGACATATGGTGCAATTAGAAATTAACACATAGCATATTGATACATAGCATGAAATACCACGTGGTGCCACGACTCGTTGATGTAGCAAGCATGGACACATGGCAACAACTCCAATCACCATATGGCGCCACATGTCAACTAACCTACATGGGAACGACCTTTTTTTTTTAAGTGAAAATTTTTTTATTCAAATTAATGAAAGAGTCGAACAAAATGTATACCATGTACATGAGAACAATTATTTAAATACCACTTAAGATAACTTATATACAAGACTCTTTCTATACATATTTTCTATGTGGGACTTATGAAAAAAGGATGGGGGACTTGAAGTATAACTTGCAATTTTTTTGTAAGAAAAAGTATCAACTTTGACTTGATTTTTCTCATATGATTCAACTTTCAATTTAAAAAAAATTTGCTCAATCTTAATCTACTCCATGATTTCTTTCAAATTATATAAAAATTTTCACAAAAAACCTTCTAAAACATGGATTTAAACCATATCAAAGTAGGTCTAAGCTTATATTAATCAACCTAATACATAAGCTTGGTCCAATTATCTTATCCAAGTATAATCTCCGTTGTTTCACTATAAATACTAGGCATAACTCCCAAGTAAAGGACCCCCTCTTCCACTCTCTTATTTTTCTTAACTACTTGATATCTCTCTTTATATGACTAGAGCATTAACTTAGGTATCGAAGTGACTACGTCAGAGCACTCTCTATAACTGTTTTCTCGTGTTGTAGGTGTTTGTGTACCTTAACGAGAATCATTTGTCAACAATTGGTGCCGTATGTGAGAATGAACATTTCATTGCCAGATTTTATGGTGGAACATTTCTTCCTTTCATAGATTTCTCTTGGGTTTGGTTTGTGGCAATTTCATTCCCTTATTCTATCTTCAAATCCAAGTGAATATGCCTACGGTTCATTGACTAGATTACTCTTTCCCTGTCTCTTTTTTCTACGTTTTGATGTCTCGTGATCTTTACTTTGAACACACTAGTTCATTAAAGCATTTTCTTCTTTCTTTAAAAAAATTTGTTTGTATCGTAAAAGTTTTAAAAAACCACCATATAACCGCTTTTTGTCACCATTGAAGGGGTTTTGGACCTTGCCTACACAAAAAACTAGCTAAACACATGTAACATGTTTTGTTCTTTAAAGTTCATTTTATGCTAAAACAGAAAAAAAATTCAAAATCGCTATGTAACTACTTGCATGGATTATGAAACTGCCACTGCACTTCTCGGTTAAGAGTTTTTGATTTCATCCACGTAAAACTAACACAGACCTGTTGGTCTCCATGAATCATGATGGTTATCGCAGCCATTTGATGTTTTCCTTAGCACTTGTCTACATGACTCCCTTTCTATTATTAGATTCAGAACAATTGCAAGATTATTAGCATCGAAGAATTATCTATATCACAACATGCATATAGACTGAGCTCTTTTTGGTGGTAGTTTTGCTTGGATGTCATGGTTTGTTGTCACGAACAGATGGCTTAGATTATTGAGTGAATTGTGGCCATTAACACCGAGTTAAGGTCAGAGTTTGAATTAGCATTTCCTTTTTAAAGACCAAGTTTTAGACTACACAAACAGTGAATGCTAAGAGCTAAAAAACTTTAACGTTGAGATTTTCTATAGGCCTGTGATGTTGCCGAGAGACCAATGGATTCCGATAGAATCGTCCCTAAACTCCAAGTTGAGTTGCCAAGAAGTTGTCTAGTAACGTAGCCAAGTTATTGATGTAGAGTTATGGTCCCAACAGCTGTCCATATATTTAAAAAAAAATGAAGCTGAGGACTCAACATACTCGTCGAGGGTACACGAGTATGTTGCTACTTTAAGTTGTTATCTGCAAATAGTATCTCTTTGGCCATCTATTGGAGATCCTCATATGTGTTACATGTGCCTAAACATGACAACATAACTAAGCCTCATGATGATTAAGCCAACAACAATAATAACTTGAAACTGTCTGACCAGAAGAGCAGCTCCAAGTGTATGAGAATGGCACATAAGCATAGTAAAGCTACTTTTCTTTCTAACCGAGCTTCCATATCCTAGCTCCTCACAAATGGTCAAGCTTATGGCCAAGTCTTAATATGGAACCACAACTTGAGTAAGTTGTAACTTACACTTAGAAGCTTACAGCTACTTGCAGTAACTTTCCATCGAAGGTGTTCTATGCATTAGCCAAGTGAATTCTTTACATGGCTGCAAGAAAAGCAATGGTTCGTGATAGCAAGTCCACACGCTACAATGATGGTCGAGTAATTCTTACCAAGTTAAGTTCCTATACAGAGTTGCAGATACGTCTGAGCTTCTAATGTGCTAGAAGAAGAGTTGCGACATTGTTCTCAAGTTATATATTGCTGCCAAGTGCAATTGTCATGACCATGTTGTGATACCTTTGCTAAGTTACCATGTTGAATCAAGTTTTTGAACTATCAAGTATGCGGCAGCCCATGGCCTAGAGCTTCGCCAAGTGTCAAGAGCTTTATCTAAGTTCCGCACAATTGTAGAATGCAATTTTATCTAAGTTCCATACCGAATGCCGAATTGCCAGGAATGCTTTATGCTGAGCAGTAAGCTTTAGCCGAGTGTTTCATCCTTTCACGACCGAATGGCATTATTGCTAAGACATATCGTTGTCGAGTGGTTTGTAACAACTGCTGAGGAGTTGGATTACTTTAAGTCATCGCACCAAGCTCTATACCAAGTCGATGAGGAAGTCTATGACGTAAACCCCTTTTGGTCGAGTGGTTGACTACATTTCTTGACCGACTTCCTGATTGATTTCTATGGCTGAATAGCCGACTCACCTTCTTTACTCACAAAGTCACACATTGCAGTAGCACTTGCCAAGCCGTATTGTCCACTTCACCCAATCGAACAAATTGGCATCCATGGCCGAGCATCATTAGCCGAAGTGTACTCTATCGAACTCCTTAGTTAAGCTATCATGCATATAGCAGTACCTTATTGAGCATCCAAGTACTGAGCAAGATTTGAACTCCTGCCAAGTCCAAGCTCTAAGTTGTTTGTTTTATGAACTTATTAATAAGGTCAAGAGCGATTGTTTTCAAATCTTATTCGTATGGTGACAAATGTAGAATTGTAATGCATGTGTGCAATTGCATATGCTGTGTACCAACGACACTTCTTGAGCTAGCTGTTACATACATAAAGTGTTGACTTTCGCATAGTAGATGGCCGACCTACTTCTTAGATGTACAACTCGACAACATTGGGCCGAGCAACTTAAAGCTCTTTGACCAAGTTGCTCTACATGTCTTCCAAGCTTTAAGCCCCATTCTCGCAGCAATCTTACTAGTGAAAGATGAGTAAACTTCTCTATTATTATTTATGATTCATTTAAGTATTTATTTTTTAAGATGTGAGCTTTATGTTATGCTAAAGAAATGAGGATTAAAAAACAAATTGGGGCTAAACAAACACCCCCCATTTTAAGCCTATGTAAGTGCAATTTGTTAACAGGTTACTCTCTAATCGCTCTAAGCCCTACAAGCTACAGGTGACGAGCAAACTATAAAGTAATAATTCCTAGGTCCTATACTTTAACGGACCAAAGGTCAACCAGTCTATCTTTCGGTTTTGCTTCGCATAGGTCATGCCTAACTTGCTCCCTTAGCCTTTTCAAGTGCCTTTGTCTCTTTAGGCATTCCCTGCCTCTTTAGGCACTCGAGCCTCTTCAGGTACTCGAGCCTTTTTAGGCGCTTTGGCCTCTTTAGGCCTTCACCTTTTAAAGCATTTTGGTCTCTTTAGGCCCTCGTTGCTTTTGGCGCTCTGGTTACTCTCGTTTTTTGTCTCTTCAGGTATTTGCTTCTTTAAGTACTTTAGCCTCTTCAGGTTGAGATTACAAACCTTTCCGAAAATCCTACGAAATCAACCACCCTAAATACTCTCCTTTTTGACTTTGTCACCAAAGATAGTGGGAGGCAAATGTTGATAGTCATTTTTGGATAATTATTACATAGGCTTATATTTATCAACTCAATACATAAGCCTGGTCTGATTATCTAATCTAAGTACAATCTTCATTGTCTTACTATAAATACCAAGCATAACTCCTAAGTAAGGGACCCCCTCTTCTACTCTTTTATTTTTCCTAACTACTTAATATCTCTCTCTATATGATTAGAGGGCTAACTTCGGTATCGAAGTACCTATACCGGAGCATCCTCCGGCACCTCTCATAGCCGTTTTCTAATGTTGCAGGTATTTATATACCTTGACGAGAATCACCCGTCAACAATCAACATTAGAGATATTATTTTGAAGGCTAATGCTGGTTGTAAACTTGTTCTTGGAGATGTTACACATGTCCCAAATATTCGCATAAACCTCATATCTATAGGAAAGCTTAATGATAAAGGATATAGTAGCTTTTTGGATGATACTAAATGAAAACTTACAAGTAGTTCTCTAATTGTGGCTAAAAGAAGGAAGAGTAATACCCTTTACATAATATTAGCAAAACTAAATAAAGTAGAAGTAAATATGATAGATGAGATATCAATTTAATTATGGCATAAATGGCTTGGTCAAATAATTGAGAAGGGACTATAATTGCTTGCTAAGAAACAACTTCTCCCTAATGTGAAAGGTACTCCTATGAAAACTTATACCGATTGTTGTTGGTAAATAACATAGGGCTACATTTAATAAATATCCACCTCCTAGGAAATCTCATATACTTGATTTAATCCATATTGATATATGTTATACAAAAGATAAAACACTTGGTGGTGTACTTTATTTTGTAACTTTTATTGATGATCACTTTAGAAAGTTGTGAACTTTTGCTTTGAAATCTAAAGATCAAGTTTTCGATGTGTTTAAGCGATTCCATACTAAAGAGAGAAATAGGCAAATAGTTGAAATGTGTCAGAGTAGATAATGGTAGTGAATATAAAGGTTCCTTTTAAGACTATTGCAGAATGCATGGTATTAAACTTGAGAAGATAGTGCCAAAGACTCCACAATAGAATGGTATCGCTAAAAAGATGAACTGTACCATTACAAAGAGAGTTAAGTATATGTTGTCTTATGCTAGATTGCCTAAATCATTTTGGAGAGAAGCAATGAGAACAACAGTTAACTTGGTTAATCTATCTCTTTCTTATACTTTAGATGGTGATATCCTAAAGAGAGCATAAATAGGTAAAGATGTTTCTTATAACCATTTGCGAGTATGTGGTTACCAGGTATTTGTGCATATTCTTAAGGATGAAAGAGCAAAACTTAATGCAAATTCAAAGCAGTGTATTTTTCTAGGTTATGTACATGATGAATATAGATATAGATTATGGGATTCGGTAGAGAAGAAAATTGTTGGAAGTAGAGATGTGGTCTTCTTAGAAGATTAAACTATTAAACATATAGAGAATGCTAAATCTTCAATCGAGATCCTTACTGATATAGATCCAATGCCCATACTTAAAAATTATACTAATGAAGGGAGAGATATGTAAGATTCAGTTGAAAATGAGACAACACCTTAAGAACTTGATTAGTAGATAGAGTTAAGGAGATCCTCAAGAGAACGAAGACTAACTACTAGATATAGTTCACATGAGTATGTAATGTTGATAGATGAGGGAAATCCAAAATATTATTAAGAGGCTATGTTATATGAGTAGAAGAAAGAACGAGCAAAAGCTATGCCAGAAGAGGTGAAATCCTTGTATGAAAATCCGACTAATGATTTAGTTGAATTGCCTAAGGGTAAGTGACCTTTGAAAAATAAATGAGTATATAGGTTGAAGATTGAAGAGAATAGCTTACAATCAAGATACACAATAAGATTGGTTGTGAAGGGGTTTGGTCAGGAAAAGCATTTGAAGTTAGAGAATATTTACATTGATGACAATAGTTCAGACATGATGACTAAGGCCCTATATAGGAAAAAGCTTATTACTTATCGGTAGATAGCCGGTGTAATGGAGCCCCTTATAAGAGTTGGAGGGGGAGATTATTAGGCATATGGGTTAAACTTATACGTAGAGCCATAGCTATTATTCAATAACAAAAGAAAATATAGAAAAGGAAAACCCATATTTATATCTTGAAATACGTGACTTATGAGAAGAAGATGAAAATCATTTGGTTGTGTCAAATAATGAATGTTGAAATTGGTCGATGAATTCATAATGAAGGGAAAGTGGAATTAGTTTTAATTGTACAACTTCAAATCAATATCGAATCTCGATTTTGATGAAACTTCAACTGTTAAATTTGTGATGTAAAGCTCTAAAAGATTATTATTTCTATCTCTAGTAAATCCTTTTTAATTGTTCAGGTTGAATTTGTGTTTTCACAATTTTGTGAATTTGGCTTATATTGAAATTTTGTTGAAAGCTAGCGTTTACGGTGAAGATTGTTTATCCATTAACATGACTAATGAGGAAATACTCAATTTTTCTTCATTTTTGGGTTTTCTACATTAAATCCTAATGTTTTTTATCTTTTATTGTCAGTTTATTATTATTATTTTCTTAACAATAAATGTAATATTTATTGATAAGATAATAACAATTATTATATTGTATAAATATTGCATTTATTGATAGTAAAATTGTATTTATAAAATACTAAAAATAGTAATTTAGAAGTTATAGTATAGAACCCAATAAAAAGTGTTAGAAATTTTGATAAAAGAATTTAGAGATAAAATATAAAATTCTTGTGTAAAGCTACGTCACAGTTTTAGAAACGTTTAAAGTTTTTATGGGACGGAGATGTCCTTGGTATTTTATCACAAATGGGTATAATCCAAAGTGCACGTCTACTGCTATTTATGACAAAAGGGTCGGTATACTTTCAATTTACCAAATTAACCTACGCAAATCCTGGCAAAAAATAAAAAATAAAAATCACCTATGACAAAAAGTATTCATTTACCAAATTAACCGCAGCCGAATGAAATTTCCCGGGTCCAAACCTAAAGTTAAAAATGCAAAGCGACTTGATATACTTCTGGTAGGGCGGTGTCAGTAGTAAAACCCCTTTCCTCCATGGCCGACCGCAACCGCGACCGCGACCGCCCTCGCGACAAGGACCGAGAACGAGACCGGGACCGAGACCGAGACCGAGACTATCGAGACCGAGACCGCGACCGTGATCGTGATAGAAGGCGAGAGAACAGAGACCGCGACCGAGAACGTGACCGCGAGCGACGGAGCAAGCGCTCGCGCACGCGCTCTCCAGACCGGTACCGTTCGCGGTCCCCGGACGAGCATTCCCACCGACGGAGCCGCCATAAGTCGAGTCCTTCTCCTGATCCCTCTTGGAAGCGGCAGAGACGAGACTCAGCGGAGAGAGACGAGAGGGAGAGGCGGAAAGCGGTATCGGACTTCGTGGACAGCATAGTGAAGGAGCAGCAGCTTAGTAAGAAGGAGAAGGACGTTAGTAATGGTGAGGAGGGAGAGGAGACGGTTAATGATGATGAAATTGAGATGATGAAGAAGTTAGGTATTCCAGTAGGTTTCGATTCAACGAAAGGAAAGCCAGTGCCCGGGGCCGATTTGAGTGGGGTGAGGGCAGTGACCAAGAGGCAGCCTAGACAATATATGAATCGGAGAGGAGGGTTCAATCGGCCTTTGCCTGCCGAGCGCAATCGTTGAGGTTAGCTCATTGTTATTATTGTTGCAGTTAATGTTGTTACTAGAGCTTTGCTTTTACGGAACTTGTCCTGAATTAGGTTTAGTTATTTCTGTTGTTGATTTAAATGGAACTTGTATTTCAAAGTGGCTTGCGAGTCTGTCTGGCTGCAAGCCTTCTTTGGGATTTTCATACTGGATATATATTATGCACACTTTTTCTTAGACTTTAATTAACCTAAACGCAGGAACGCAAAGGCTATCCTTCCAAATTTATTTGCAGTGAATGAATTATTACAATGATGAAATGACCCACGAGTTTAGAAACGAATGAAATCACCAAAATATCATCCATGACTTTCTGGCGAACGCTATTTGGTATATCCATGGCTCTAGAATTAAAAATACCTAATGAAAACTTCGCAAAGCATACAATGCTGCAGGTATCTTGCTATATATACTAACGTTGAGACACTGGAAACTACATGTATATACTGGGTTAATGTTTTGGATGTGAATGCTGAAAAGGTGTAAAGATGAGTTGAACTTGAAGTATAAAATTAACCATTAAGGTTTGGGATCTGGAACTGTTGTAATAATTGGAACTGCAAATTGCATACATCGACCATTCGAGGAACTGCAGTCTATATAACTGTGGGGAGATAGGGAAACTCTGTGGCAGGATTTATTAAACCTCAGCAGTTGCGTAAGTGCATGGCCTTAGTTGTTGGCACTTTGCAGAAGATTTTGAGATGGTTAGGACATATATAGACAGAATAGAATAATTAGACATGAAAGGTGGTAGTAGAATTAAAAATAATTGGTGTTCTATGGACCTAGTGGGGCAGTCTGATAGAAATTATGTTCTTTGCATGGTTCATCTAACAGCAGTCCAAGCCTATAATGAGAAAACTAGATAGGTCAGGATTCAACAAATAAACTTATTAAGTTAAATATCCATTGTTAAAAATCTCTTTTCCTTCCTAAAGGATTATGGGATCACACCCCTCCAATTACATGGGTGGATTTCAGGAGCTCTGTATGTAAATGCTTCTCCAGGTTTGTTAATTTCTGGCTTGAGGATCTCTCATCTGAATAGGTTCATAATCCTCATTATGAGAAGGGGTCTTAGATAGGTAAATAGGGTCAGGGCTTTGGCCATGTTCAGATTCTCTTTTTAATAAGGCAGAATTGGAGAATTTTAAGAGAGCTAATTACCTCAGTGTATCTGCTTGAAGGCAAAAGGCGCATTCAAGACTCATTGCTTGAAAATCACCTGGAGGTCTTGGTGCAAAAGCAGCACTTGCTCAAGTGGAGTGTAGGGTATTCTATAGTATGAGATGTTTTGCAGCTGGAATCTACAACCTTTGGAGGGAGGAATCCCCAATGATGTTGCAGCATTCCATACATAGCAGTAGACATTGTTAAAAGAGTCTTAGCTTCTGTTTTTCCTGGTTCTAAAAGACAAAGAGACAGTTGTAATTATGGTGCCTTTTCGACAATTCCAACTTATTGTTATTGAAGAAGCTTTGAACAGAGATCTACCACATTGCTACTAATTATTTGTATATCTACTCAACTTTTCCCTCTAAAGAAAGAAGCAAGGTGTTCACAAGCCATGGATCTAGCTAATAGTGTTCAAAAAGGGGAAAAAAAATTCCAAAACAAGAAGAATAACAAAATTTAACCTTAAATTAGTGCTCATGTAATAACAATATACTTGTAGAAAGAAAACTGCTTGCTGGAAAATAAATGGAACTGACAAGAACTGTGTAAGAGTATCGCTGTTGCTTTCAAGACTTGTTGGCTGGGGTGACCATTGTTATGGCTGACCATGAAGAAGTGACATCTTTATGTCTGGGTTGTTTGATTTATTTGTTGTGGACATATGAGAAGAGATTGCAAATTGATAAGTCACTGATGACTGTGGATCCACTTTGGCCTGATGAATGTCAAGGAAGACAATGATTGCAACCTCTGCTACTATGACAAGGATTGGCAGATTGATTGTTGAATTAACTATGGCTGCAACCAAATAATAGGTAGAAGAAAAGAGAAGAGGGAGAAGGGGGGGTAGGGGAGGAAGTTGCATCGTCATTGGTGAATGGATTAATATGATTGATGTAGAGATGATGGAATGAGAAGCTAGCAGTTTTAATTGCTGAGGCATTGATGCAAGTAGCTTTTTCATTGGAAGTGGAGGACCTGGGAAATTACTAGGAAAAGCAACATCATGCTTAGGCGGTTGGAGAATTGAAGATTTCCCTACAAGCCGTTATTGGTGTGGGGGTCAAAACACTAGTCCAACCTTCTAGCTTGAGGAGAAGCTCATTCTCAAGGAAGGAGAGTGACATTATAGGGTATTCCTATTGGGATGCATTCATGGGCCAGCAATACAACTAGCAGCTCTGAAAATTAGAGTCTATCTGGTTGTTTATTTGGTTTAAGCAATTTCTTATTGTGGTTGTCTGAATCTTTTGGTCAAGAAGTCTCTTGTCTTCTTATAGAGTATTCACAGTAGGATACGATGGTCGATACCTTAAGTTTTTATCTTTGTTTTCTATTATAGATATTCTTAGCAGAATAGCTTTTATTTTTACAAGTTGTTGGGTTGTAGATTCTGAAAATATGCCATACGATAGAGGAATAAATACAAGCTAAAATTCTCATCATCGGTTCTCAAAAATTGTTTAGGAAGATATCAAACGATCTCTCTCATTAAGCCCTCTATTACTTCTTATCATATATTTCTACAAAAAGGGTAGAAACCAATAAACATAAAGACAGATTAGAGCAATATCTTGAATCAAACTCACTGGCTAGATCATATGTCCAGAGCTGTAGCAGAAGGGTCCAATCACTCTCTGTCATTTGCACCACAACATTGTCATTACTTCCATTTTTCTTCTTTCATTTCCATTCATTTTTTTATTTCACACCTCCACTACCAACTTCTTTTTCTTATCCATTAGTTGTTTTACTGATCTTTAAAAATTGTTCTAAGCTCTGCTTGAGATGTTATGCTCCTTAGCAGTTCCTTAACTCCACCTCTTGACCTTGGTCAACTTATTATCCTTAACGCAGGCAGCAGTTTATCATGAACCCCTGGTTAAGGAGTTGACTCTCATTTTTTCAATCAACTGTGCATTGGTCTCATCAATATCATCTAGAGATAAATGGTTGAAGGCATTATGCTGATCATATCAAGCTTTGAGAGCTCGTTGTGCTCATGCGAGATCATTTAACACATTTGGGGAAAGCCTATTTCTTAACATTGTATGGATGTGCATATAGTTCGATTAAATGTTAATGCGATGGTGTAATTCTTTATCAAATAAATGCCATAGGATGCTTTCTGGCTCTAATATGCTCCAATGTCTTGTTTATTTGTTGGTTTGTTTTATTTTTTCCTTAATTAATAATTTCTTTAATTTTAATTAACTTGTAATATCCAAGGTTTTCTTGTCATGAAATAAAGTAATATGAAGTTTACTGGTGAAATAAAAAAAGAATTTTAAGTTTATGCTATTATTTATTTTATTTTATTCTTTTTATTTTTTTTTTTAAAACCATGAGTAAGTGAGGGGTATTCTTGGAAACCACAAAGTTTGAAACTTCCACTTCGATATATCTTCATCTTTTCTCCCATTTTTCCTTTTTATGGGATTTTTCTAAACTCATGTCTTTTTTTATTTTTTATAGAACCGCTGTCGTCATTCATCTCATCTTTAATTTGATCATTTTTAAATTGGAATTATTAAACAAATTATGAATTCAATGATTTAGATTTAAAAATATAGAAATAAATGGTGAGATGATGAATGAGATTGGTTACGTGAAAATAGAGAATGAGACCGTAGCATCTCCTTTTCTCCTTATATTTCTTCCACATTGTTCTTGATTACAAGAATAATTTCTCTATCTCTCTCTCTCATGCACTTACTCTCTCTCTTCTACTCTAATTGATTCTCTCTCACCGCATCTCTATGGTTCTTTTCTCTTTGCATTTTCATTCTTTGAAACAGTTGATCTCTCTTGTTTAGGATCCTCTTCTAATTAACTATCCCTCTCACTTTTATTTTCTCCTTTGACTTGGTTCACCGGTGCCAAGAAGATGATATCTCTCAAACTGTTTAGTATATTTCGTTTTTGTAAAGGAGCCATTCGATCAAAGCGGAAGTTCGAATGATGTCTTGCTTCTTAACTTTGATCAACTATTCCAATGAGATATGTTAGTGTTTGGATTGATTGCTTACAACCGAAGTGGATCTGCTATTGAATAATCTGGAACTCTAGCCTTTTCCTCTATTGTCGAGGTTGATTTTGCATTGTACAAGCACCACTCGAGGTTCGAATCCGTTTGAGTGATGAACAATCATAACATCGCTAATGAACTCTGTGTTGAATACTCTGTACCGATGATGATGATGAGATCCTTCTACTCACTTGCGGGACTTCCATATTATCTGGTCAAACTCCAGCGAGGAGTTAAACAGTACTTTAGTCTTTTCTCCGACGAGTTTCTAGTCTTTCGCTGTTGTCTTTCTCCAACGAGTTTCTAGTCTTTTGCCGTTGCCGATCCACTCCATTTCCGTTGCTACGTGGTCTGGCTATGTAAGCGTAAAAATCTGGTTTAATCCTTAGAACATTACCGTTGCATTTTGTTTCTTAACATTATTCTATTATATGCATGTTATATTACTTTTCTATGTCATAATATTTAGTGGAGATTTCATGTATATTATTAGATTGTGTTATGACTATTGTATATAATATAATAAAATAATATTATAATATGATGGTTAGTTAACACTCCATTATTCATTGTAAGCTTTTCATTTCATCCATGACGTGATTATTCTATATTTTTTCCCTGTTTTAATACTTTTGATATCTAATGTAGCCATGAATATTAGAATATATCCTATGTGCAGTATGCATCACTTTACAAAGTTCTTTGATAATAACGTATGCATTTATAATAAAATATGATACATATTACTGTACACATGCGTGCGCAGATATATATATATGTGCAGTATGCATCACTTTACAAAGTTCCTGATAATAACGTATGCATTTATAATAAAACATTATCATATTAGTGTACGTAAGTGTGTGTGCACACACCACACACACACACACACACACACACACACACACACACATATAT
This sequence comes from Lumnitzera littorea, assembly GCA_024138015.1. Taxonomy (NCBI): domain Eukaryota; kingdom Viridiplantae; phylum Streptophyta; class Magnoliopsida; order Myrtales; family Combretaceae; genus Lumnitzera; species Lumnitzera littorea. Next base: position 52,303,696 of record JAMXBB010000007.1, on the reverse strand, counting down.
ATATATATACTTTTCTGATTACCATTTTAATTTACATGCGTTTATCATAAGGCAATGATAATTTATTAGTTTTATAAAATATCAAATAATGAATTGATATACCGAATACTTTGAATAGCTGTATATTACCATAATGTTGTTTGATACCTGAAACTTTTTAAGGTTGCTGTTATGTTTGGAATGTCTGGTTTTTGATAGGTTGAATTTAGTTCCTATATATTTATATGTCCCCCCCCCCCCCCCCCCCACACACACCCCCCTCCTTTTCCTCTCCCTCTCCCTCTCCCTCTCCCCTCTTACAATTTAATTATTTCTTTTATAAATAGTATATACTCTCAAATTAATAATGTATATGAGGTTTATGAAATGGTGGTTATGTTATGTAAATTGTACTTTAGTATAAAATATATAATTACTTGCCTTACTTAAGCATTATGTGTCTAGTGTCATGACTAGAAAACTTATTTATTATATTATATATAAGATATATACAACTTATTTTAGCTATTCTAAATAGTTTACATAATTTTTGTGTTTCTTTATTAATAATTTGTGTATTATAAAATAGTTTTCCTATAATTTGTAACGTTTCATATATAAATATATATATGGTAGTTTTAATATGCAAAAATAGTTACTTATTAAGATATGTAGAAGTATTATATTATAAATAAACATGTTTATGCAAGGGCACATTGTAACTTGTAGTTTTAATATATCACATATGTAATAATTTTGTATTAATGGAGATTTACTTCTTTTACTTTGACTATAATAAAGGAATAACTAATATTAATAACAACTTTATAAGTATAGAACGTTGCAAATAAAGTATAAATATATGTTAAGAGCTAAGCGACTAATGATGGAGGGAAAATGAAGAGTTAGGTTTAGTTGTTATAAAATATTGATTGTTATTTTGTAATACGTGGTTAATAGGATTTAAAGCTATGGAGCTTCACTTAACTGTTGAGAAGGCAATCGGGTATGTGACATTATGTATGTTGTTTGTGCTTGGTAGGTTAGAAAACAAAATGGGTTAATTAAACACTTAGTTATAGATAGTCTATGTGTTGCTTGTGCTTGTCTCAACTTAGGGGCTAGAGGTGTTGGAACCTTAAGGGGTACCTTAATGATTCATATGTGACATTATCTCTAGTGGAGTTGCATATTGAAAGGATCCAAATAGATTTAGGGATATTGAGGTTGAAGGTGGTAGTTCTTGATATCATGTTGGTGGGGCTTGTAGTGGAAATTTCAAACTTAGGAATCTTGAGATCAGTCGTAGCAGTTCCTAGGTGTATCTTTATAAATTTATATACTATTAAGTGTTAGTAGGGTTATGAGTATCCTTGTGATGTGTGATGAGTGAAATTAAGAGAAATAAATTGAGTTGTTTGTGATATATGTTTTGCATTGTGTTTTGTATGTTGTGTGGTGTGTGCATGTGTACGTGGTGTTATGTATTCAGCTTTTAGCTCATCCTTCTAGGGACTTTATTTATTTATTTTAGGTACTAAAGAAGTTTAAACGTTAAAGATATTGAAGCTTTGAATTGGGTGCATTGCTAGTACATGAAGAGGAACGATTTCATGAAGGTTGTAATAGTTTAGCTTATTATATTGTAATGAATAGTTTGAAGATCATTTGGTTTAAATTTAAGTATGGAGATTTATTTATTATTATTATTGGCAGTTGTACAAATGCTTATGGAGATAATAGAAACATGGTTAGAGCCTAAACGTTTTATTAGATATTAGAGATGCTTGACGGGTTGTGTTTTGAGTTTGGAGCCTAAATGTACTAGGGACTCATTTATTCTTTTTTTCCTTAATTAATTAATTAGTTTCTTTAATTTTAATTAACTAATTAATTTATTTATTTTTGGCAAACTTAATTGAGGGGATGTTGACCCCAAATTTTATTAATTGAAAAAGAAAGTATAGAAAAAGAGAGGGACAACGGGCCTTTCCTTTTCAAATTACAATGTACCTTGTAGCATGTTGAAAATCAAACAAGGGAGAACTACTTTGCTTACGATAAGGACCCCAGGTGAAGTAGTACTATTCTCATAAAAAAAAAAAAATCTACCTAAATAAACGAAATGATCTGTGAGCAACCCAACAGAAAGGGGAAAACCCCTACCTTATCTCGAGAGCATTATATGTACCTATTTGAAGTATATCGATAGGAAAATCAAAGTATAAGGTAGAACAATTACCCAATTGTTAAAGAGTAATGGCTCAAATATATACGATCTTGAAATTTCCCAGACCAAATTTATCGTGAAACACAATTCTTTTGAGTAGTATAATCAAAGTGGAAACTTCTCCATGGGCCCCTTGCTTGTTGTGCAAGCTAACCAGCTGCTATACTTTGTTCTCTCCATACATGATTGAGCTTACCCACATTTTTTCTAAGAGTGCCTTCACCCACGATATATCATTCTATATGTACTATTTGATAGTGGATGTTGAGCCATTTTGTAACAACATAGAATTCGTCTTAATTGTTACATTTGAAACATTATAATGCTAGCATAGTTCCAGATCATTGATCAAAGCTGCAAGTTCGATGCACTCAATGGAAATGTAAAGAGGAAGGAAGCCAAAACACCAAATCATATCATCTTTTTCATCCCTCAAAATGCCTTCCTCTCACCTTCGCTCTTAAACATACTGTGTCCACATTTAGTTGAAGATATTCTGGTTTTGAAGAAGTCCAATCATTAAAGTGCAAAACTTGACTGGGAGAGATAAATCTTCATCGCTCTTTGTTCAATTCCTCTTAAGAAGATTAGCCCTCCCGAGATTGAAAAGCTCTTCAATAATATGACCGGCTAGAACTTTAGAAGACTTGCATGAATTCTTATGTTTCCTATTGTTTTGTTATGCCCATATATGCCAAAAGAGTAACACAAGGAACAAAATTCCTAATATGAGAAAAGCAGCTATGAGCTCCATTCTTTAGTGCAAATGTTTTAACATGTATTGTATAGACTTTAAAATAACTATGGGCCCAACCCCATAATGCAAAGCCATAAGATTCCACAACTTCCATAGCATAATTACAATGAAGAAAAACATGCACAATTTATTCACCATCCTGTAAGCAACAAAAGCACCTGAAGGCCATTGCCCTACTCCAAGAACATTGCACATTCTTAGTGGGAATAAAAGACTGAATTGCTTACCAAATGAAGACAGAAACTTTCAAGGAAAGGACTTAGTTCCAAATTAGTTTAAAAATAAAGATGGACTTGGAATTGTGTCCCATTTCATCCCAAGCACTTGAAAGGGTAAACATCCCGTTCTGCGATGGTTTTCAAATTGGTAGATCATTTGCTTCCTATTGGATATGAACTGTTAGTGTCTCAAGCATCTAAGTCACCAGGAAGTAGATGATAGAAGTTGGTTGCATCCCAACTTTTGTCCTTCCAAAGGTAAAAATAAGGTTTTAGATGCGGAGAGAAAATAGAAACTGGGTCAGTAGAACGACTTTTAGGGTGCCATTAATCAAACCAAAAACTTATGTCACCTTAACCAATACCAAAAAACATGTTGGATTTTGTTGTTTCCCGTGTACGTAAAAGTCTCTTCCATATACTCAAGGAGACATGGGAAGTAGACATTTCCATTGGATTTTCACCTTTAAAATATTTGGCATACATATAATCTGCTTGAACTTCTACCAAAGTTTTGACTTGAAAGCATTTGAAATATCGTTGAGGGAACGAAAACCGATACCCCCTTACTCAGAAAGAAGGCATGATTTGGTCCAAGATGCCCCGTGAGTCAGACTTAGATTGAGTGGAATCACACTAAAGGAAGTTTGTGAACATGCTTTCAATTTTTTGAATGGCCATTTTGGTGGTTTAATTGCCTGGACAATAAAGGGTGGGGGACGATAGGATGCTTTCGATAAGCGTGATATTACTAAAGAGCTACAAGTTAGCCCAAATATTGATCCTAGTTGACATGAAACGATGACGATCTTTCCACCCTACAATTAGAGGATAACCAAGATAAATAAGAGAAAGATCTTGGGAACTCATCTGTAACGTATTTGTCACAAAGATAGATAAATCCGCCTATCTTTGCCGAAATCCTGCAGCAAAAACTATATGCTAAATTTATCAAACCAAACCCTAGGGTTTTGTGTCAGACTATAAAGTCTTCTTTAGTTTACACACTGGATGACTTTTCCCCTTAATACCTTGGTGTTTGTTCCATAAAAACCTCCTAAGCCGAATCTTCACAATTCATTCTTTATATCAGCCGGATGTAACGACCAATTTTGATTAATTGCAACAAATTTGAGAATACAAAAAGAACTAAGTGAGCAACAAGAGAGGAAGTCTCCAAAAAGTCGATACCTAGTGCCTGGGAATATTCTTTAGCAACTAGTCGGACCTTATACATTTCAATGGAACCATTGATACTTAATCGTGAAAACCCATAGTAGTTAACTGGTTGTGCCCCCTGAGGTAATGGTACCAATTTGCATGTACCTCTATTGTTAAGTGTTGGCATTCTTTCCAATCAAGATTGCAAAAAAGCCTCTTAATTGCCTTTAGAACTGGTATCGAAGAGAGAGACACGACAAAAGAATGGATGATAGAGTAAGATGGGCAAAAGAGACAAAGTTAGCCATAGAATGTTGGGTACAAGAACATTTATCTTTGCCAAGAGCAATGGGTGAATCAATCAAATAACCGGCAGAATATAATGGAGAAGGCAACGGCACTGGAATACTAGGAGTTTGCAAAACATTTACCTGCTGTATACGTGCAAAGGTTGGAAGTGCGATTACGAGGGAATAAAAGAAGAGTCAGGAAAAAGTTATTTAAACGGAATCTCACCTCCAAAAGAAGAAGGTATTTAATGTATAAGGAAACCTACTGTGAGAATAGCATCTTCCCAAAAAGATTCGGCTAAATGCATTTGAAACATAATGGTGGGGGAAATCCAAAGAAGGTGTTCATTTTATGTTCTGCCACACCATTTTATTGTGTGGTATGAGTGCAAGAAATTTGATGAATCATAGTATTAGAAGAATAAAACTTGGTGAAATCAGACTTTATGTTACTCTAGCACTTGAAAGGTTTTAAATACATTAAGAATAGATGACCTTTCTTTTGATAAGTAAATCCAAGTCATTCTAGAGTTGTTGTCTACAAAAATCATAAAGTGCCATCCCTTGAGTAGAATAATGATAGGGATCCCACACATTTGAATGTACTAATCAAAAGGATATGCACACAACGTGATGTTGACGTGCATCGTAGTTTAGTTTAGTAATAGATTCATCAAAAGACATCATTTCAACTTCAATTGTATTAATTTATTAATTAATTTGAACGATGTATACTTCAAATTTCCCTATGAATGTTTTTCCTTACTATATAATAGAATTTTCCAAAGTGTTGTTATGAGCTTTGATTATTGAATATAACCAGAACAAAGCGATCCCAAAATGGTAGCCCTACTAAAATTATGCACGAGTCGAAGTTTAGAAGATGACGATCAAATAATGAAAAACGGATATGCTTGAAATAATAGTGAAATCGAAATTTGCATTTTTTATCGAATTGATTGATTCATCATCAAGGAAGAAAATCATAATTATTAAAGCAAAGTAAAGGCAAAATCAGTTAAGCAATCAACCGTTGTCCTTATTAACCCCAAAAAACAAATAGGAAAACTATTGCTAGATATCATGGAGAAAAAATCAAACATATTAATTGAGCATATCGAGAAAACCACTATAATTGAACTATTCATGTATCAAAAATTTGTTCCTTCATTGACCAACATCAACTATTTTGGTTGTCACGTGAGTACTTATGGCACATCTTGGCTAAGTGGTTACCTTCTTTAGAAGAAACCTAATCTTAGAAGCATACATATGTGTTTGTGTATATATATATATATATAAAGTTAAAATTGGTATTTATAGAAATGATTAGCTAAAGGGTTAGTTCATGTGAAATATTGACATAATAATTTATTTCAACTAATTTTTGCTAATTAAGATTGTAATTGATTATTTATAATTACTAGCCCTTGTATTTTAAGAATGAAAGTTACCTAATAATAGTGACACCATATTTTAGGTATAGTGATTACATAAAAATAATGATATCATAAACAATAATAATGGTGAAAATGTAATTGATGAAAATTTAAGGAAATGCACTGATTAAACAGTAAACAAATGAGATGGATGAAAAGTTAAAATATGGAAAGGTAAAAATTGTCGAAATTGTTTGTAATAGATTTTCCTGAATTTCATGCTCTAGATTCTTTCTCTCTCTCTCTCGCTCTCTCTCTCTCTCTCTCTATATATATATTTTGCATTGGTATTTCCACATTATGTTTAGCTTTCTCAATCGTAATATGTTGATTCGAATCTCCAAGTTTTCTATTCGCGCTCCCGTTCTTGTTATGCTTTGGCCTGAAATCTCTAATGAGTGATTTGGTAGGTTAGATCGATTGTTACGTCCTAAAGTAGATTTATTGGTCGATTATGGTTAAAATGTGAATCACAAGTCGTAATTCGAGAAGGAAATTGCAAACCAAAGCAAATATGTTTCTACTGCAAAGTTTACAGCTCCTTCAATCTTCTTCTTCTTCTTTTTTTCCTTCTTTTTCTTCTTCTTCTTCTTCATCTTTCTATCCAAGAGAAATAACAAATGCTATGGTGAATTCTAACCACTAACCAACCTCTTGTTGATACGTAGACACCACATAAAAACATCCAAATTGACAAGACTCCTATTTCTTGGCCTATACTGGCTATTAATACTTGTTATATCAAGTACATAGCAGAGGTCACATGCCTATCTACTTAATGATTGACCTATAAGGGTAGCTTTGCTTTGGGATCAATATTTGTTTAGGGATATAATCAACATGATAATATCATTAATATTTCACATTGCTTCCAAGTGAAGTACTAAAAAAAAAAAAGTAAGGAAACTTAAGCCTTTATATGGCTTCACTTTGTCCTACACCTCTATTCTCATGTGGCATACCTGCAGCACACTCTGCCTAAACCTAGGAAAGAGTAAGAGATGTTCCATGCTATGACATCCTTCATGTTACAATTGTTCTTTTTACCGACTCAAATTAGGGATGGTGAATGCCATAAGGAGGGAAAGGTTTGAGCTCAAGTTAGACACTAGGTATGTTAAGATTGTTGAAAATCCCAAACCTTTATGCATTAGCAATTAGGTCATAATTCTTTCTTTTTAGGGACACAACTTTGGTAGATATGCACTTACCATACCCTTTCAAGTAGAAGAAGCACATTGATTAAAACAATATCAATAATTTTTTTTTAAAAGGGTTTAAGAATATTCTACGGTTTTGAAAGATATTAAGGGCTCACTTGTTGCACAAATATTTCCCAATTGCCATACCCTTTTAGGTAGAAGAAGCACATTGATTAGAACAACTTTGATAATTTTATTTTTAAAAAAGTTTTAAGAATATTCTATGCTTTTGAAAGATATTAAGGGCTCACTTGTTGCATAAATATTTTCCAATTGGGTAGAGAGTTAAGAGAGGAGGGTCAGGCAAGGAAGCATACACATTTGACTATGGTTACGATTACTGTTACGTTTTGTGAAGACGTCATTTCTATGTGTTGATCTTCTAACCAAAATTGCAACTTAATTGTTGCACCTAGGATCACTCTTATTTTTCAACTATTCGAGAGTCAATCGATTGAGAAAAACGTAACAGTTTGGGACTTTTTGTTTATTAATCCTTAATAAGGATGATATTAATGGTGTTTATAGTATAGTCATATTGGGATTAGATTAATAACTACTATATATGTGATAACAAGGATATGACCTACAAAAACACAGTGATGACAATATAACTATAAGTTTGGCATTGTTATTTTTCAAAGCAATATGTATATTCCATTGTTGTTTAATTTATTTTTTTTTTAAGACCAATTTCAAAATTTCTTTTTCTTTAGTTAGTTTTTTTCTTTCCCTTATAGATTTATTTGTCCATGTGGAATCATTTAATATTAATTAATAGTTGGGGCTGAATGTTGGTATTTGCTATGATAATTAAGAGATATAATATTTAGTTCTAATATCTTTTCCAATCAAAATTTTGTCATAAATGAAAGTATTTATTGATATTTATATAATGATATGTGATTGAACAGGATATAAATGGAAATTTGAGCCACAATCAAGTGATAGTTGAAGAACACATGCCTCATTTTTTTACTTGTGACCTTCTTCTTACATAATTTCCTTAGTTAATTGCTCGTTTGTTTTGGTGGGAGCTTTTATGATATTCTCTTGTTAAATTACAATTCTAGGATTTTGCAACATATGGATGTGGGATTTCTCACTACCCATTCTTTATGAAAAGCTATGTGTTGCTCTTTGCAATGGCTTGGTCCATAAACCATGTGCTTGTGCTTTAGATGTTTGGTAGTTATGATCAATATTGGTTCGTAGATAGATCTAAAAATTTGATACTTACCATTGAAATAGGACACACGTCTCTCTCTCTCTCTCTGGTTGGGTGGTACGAAGGTAGCAATATTAATAAATAACCATACTCCATCACCACCACCACTAACAAAATGCACTCTTAGTCCCATACTATTTCTTGGTCATTCCTATTTGTCTTGTATGTGATCAGGCATGAGTAGAACTAATGTATCCTCTTTGATTTTGGTCTAAGTAATATTAGTTAGTGAAGTAGGTATAGTTATCACAAGAAATAACTATATGTGGCGTGATAAGATTGCCATTGCTTTAAATAAAATAGTGTTAAGTAGAAAATGTAGCCATTAGTGGTCGTTTCTTGATATCGACTTATAACATTAAGGTTAAAAATCTCATAGCATGCTCCTTGTTTGAGTGCGATTTATCAATATTATTAAAGCCCTAAAAGGTTTAAGTAACTGTTACCAGTATCTTCCCCTTAAAATTACTATTTAGTCTTCCAATATAATTTCCTATAACAAAAATATGAACAATAAACTAATTTTTTAAAACTATAAATATATTATAATATGAATAAATCTGTCAACATGGTTGATTTCGCTTTTATCTCAATTTCTCTCTTCTTAATTTCTCTTTAGTCATAATCTCCCCTCCAACCCATCAACTTACTTCTTGTTCTCACTCTTCTCCTCCAATTGCACTCCCCAAACCCCCATTCTCTTTGCATGCAAACTCTCACTTTCATGCAAATACAATTGATCTTTTATTTTTCTTTTCTTTTTTTTTTTTTTGCAAGTAATTTGTATAAAGATTAATGTAGTTATGTATGTAATTCCTCTTCATTAAAATTTTGAATTAATATATTATAATTATTTTACACTTGCAACGTAGTTGTATCGTCCACTAGTTATTTTTAAAGAGTAACGATTGGGTACATAATTAGAGATTTTGCTAATTAGAAATACATAGGAAAAAGATGGTGAAAGCATTATCTTATAAGAAATAAGATATCACTTGAATTCACTGAGCATATTTGAAACCTCAAAGTTGTACCATCACGGGATTGATTTACAAAATAAAGCTTGAAGCTGGAAGAGAAAAAGCAAACAGAGACAAAAAGTGGTTTCAAGGTTTAGGAGCAGTAGTAGGCTTCTGTATGATAAAGGCCATGCATTGGGCTTGGTGTTTGTTGTCAAATGCCAAACATCGAATATAAGCATTTGGATACGTTTTCTTGCACTCCTCTATCTCTTTGAGTACTTGAGAAGACTCATTGCAGCCGAACATCGGGAGCTTCCATAGGGTCCAATATCTTCCATCATAGTACCCTGGCATTCTACTGTTGTCTCTATATACATACCCCACCTACCCACAAAAAGAAAAAAAAAAAAGATAGTTTAAGTAACACATTCAATTTCTAATTATGAGGTAACTTATATATTGATGATACCTTTTCTTTGAACTTGAAAGTTCCCTATACAATAACTTAATCTTATAAGAAAATATCTGTTTTGTTTATAATGTTCATATTGCAAATATTCCCAAAAGCTATCATAACCTTTTGAACTATATGCGATACCTCATCGAATTCAAGGCAAGGAATCCAACCCTTCTTAAGCATGTAGTTAATCTCCTTTGCAATCGAATCATTTGATAAAGGAGGTAAGTAGGAAAGTGTCTCGAACTTCTTGTTGTTAATTGGATTCCACGTCTGTAATTACACATGCATATAACAACTAATGAAATCATATTACAACAAAGTTGAAACTCTGCATTATTTAATAAATTACCTTCATGCAATGAACTTTTGAGCCATTAGAGACTGTCTTGCGACTCCATCTGGTGAATGTTTTAGTAAGAAACAACTTAGAAGAGTTCACTTGGAGGCTAACATGGGTTGATCCAGCAATTGGACTTATTAAATTTGCAGTAGACATATTTGGGAATGTCTCGAGTTTAAAGATACAAAGAGGGTATGGTATTGTAAATATATTGAATAACATGGACAAGGTTTGTAAGTCATCCAATGGTTCATTCTTAAAGGACGTGAAAATAGTTGTGTAAAACAACAAAAGCAGACGGCCTGCGATTTGGTGAAGCAATGGATGATATGTTGAAAATGACGAAGGTCTTCTTGTGGGAGACGGTATGTACGAGGTGGTATGGTGGGTCCTTTTATGTTCTCTAATTTTGAAGTCATCACCATTTACATTTTCTTTCTCTTAACTGTTTGTTGCTAGCTGCTTGTTTTCTAATACGTGTGGCAATATATGTGGCATGACATACAAACTATCAAGACTTCCCAATAATAATTGTAGGAAATAACTAGAAAAACCAAAGGAATGGTTCCAATATGTAATAATACCAATGTTGTAATACTAGGATAATGAGGTTCATCCAAAAATGAGGAGGAGTCAAGGATGTGGAGTTAGAAGGGATAAAGACAATCAAAGTGTGTACTTTTAACTTTTTGCAATTTAGTTTCTAAACTTATATTTTTTATGATTTCGTGCTTCTTTCTTTAGTTTGGTTTTAATTTAGTATCTCCGTTAACAGCAAAATTAATGTTTGTAATAGTTTTTTTGAACTTAAGTGTCTATACTTTAGTTATGGTTGCATTTTGGTGTATGCACTTTAAGTTTAATGTATTTTAGTGTTTGTTCACTTGTTAATTTATTTATAATCAATTTTGATTTTCCTTAATTAATACATCATTTTAAAAATTAAAACATTTTGTTTATATCTAATAGTTTTAGTCGTACATGATTGTTATATGTGATGTTTAATATTAGCAAATCTTATAATGTTAAAGTCTTGAGATTTATTTTTATTTGAAAATAAGATCTATTATATGATTGGTACATGAATTAAGCAAAGTTATAAAAATTAGCATTAGGATACTCAGATATACAATAAAATATTATAATATAGAGGTATTTTGTTTGGCAAGTCACAAAATTCATATTATAAGGTCAAATGAGATTCGATCTGTCAATTATGATCATTTCAAATTTTATTTAATTCATGTACCAAACACATAAAAAATTTTATTTTTAAATAAAAGTAGATTTTAAGACTTTTAACATTATAAGATTTGCTAATATTAACCATCCCATGTGAAAATCATGTATGATTGAAATTATTACACATAAACAAAATGTTTCAATTTTTAAAATGATGTATTAATTATGGAAAATCAAAATTGATTTTACATAAATTAATAAATGAACAAATACTAAAATGCATCAAATTTAAAGTGTAAACACTTAAGTTCAAAAAACTATAATAACCACTAATTTTGTTGTTAACGAAGATATTAAATTGAAATCAAACTAAAGAAAAAAGCACTAAATCACAAAAAATATAAGCCTAGAAATTAAATTGCCAAAAGTTAATAAAACAGACACTTTGGTTGTCTTTATCCCTTCTAACTCCACAACCTTAACTCCTCTTTGTTTTTGGATGAACCTCAATATCCTGGTATTATAACATTAGTATTATTACATAATTGAACCTTTCCTTTGGTTTTTCCAATTATTTCCTATAATTATGATTGGGAAGTCTTGATAGTTTACATGTCATGTTATGTATACTGCCACAAGTATTAGAAAACAAGCAGCTAGTAATAGATAATTAAGTGAAAGAAAGTGTAAATGGTGATGACTTCAAAACTAGAGAACATAAAAAGACCCACCATACCACCTCATACACATCGTCTCTTAAAAGAAGACCTTTGTCGTTTTTAGCATATCATCCACCGCTTCATCAAATCTTAGGTCATCTTTTTTTGTTGTTTTACGTAACTATATTCACATCCTTTAAGAATAAACCATTGAATGACTTATAGACTATAACGCCCTAGAACTTGGGGAATCATAGCCTGCCACGTGTTCCTATGATTTACTGAAACGTTAGGCATTTAAAAGGAAATGAATTTAACATAATTCAATAACAATCGTCTCAAAATACCAAAAGCAAATCTCAACAACTCATAAACATAACCTCAATTCTTGATAGCATACTACTTGTCTTGACACTAATTAGAGAAGTTGTAGATGACTTCTCATGACCTAAGTTACAACAAAAAAACTTAAGTAAAATCTGATAACTCTTTCAACAAACTCATAACTATATCCTAACTATACAAATTTGTCTCCATAATCATAATAATAATAATCATAGAAATTTGCATCCTTACATAGTACCCAAAATCACTGTAATAGTCCTCATATTCACCAATTCCTATGCTTGCACCTAAAAACATGAAAATCTAAGTAAAGCTCAATATAGGGTATGAACACATGCACATGATTCACCCTAAGAATGCACAATACACGTATACATTCACCAATTGAAGTATTGAGATGTAACACCCATAAGTTATTATATTATTTAAGTCTAACAAAGAATACAATTCTAGCGCCCTAAAACTTGGAGTAACTTATGACTCTGGCATGCAATATATATAATATATATATAGATATGGTTGTTAAAATCATGAGTCAAAAATACAATTTTATAAGTTTATGATTTTATAATATTTTTTTTAGTTAAAATAAATATGAAATCATTTATGAGTAGACCTTTAGTAAAATTATGAACTTTCATGTACAATTCTATAAGTTTATGATTTTACTGATTTTGAACTATTTTATAAGATTCTATCGATTCTATTTATTGAAATGAACACTGAAATCATGATTTTGATAACCATACATATAGATATTGGTGTTGGGTCCCTCCCAATACCCTAGTGACTAGAAACCAAGAATTTATATATCTACCTAAATCTACTTGGATCATTTCCAAGCATGACTCCAATCAGGATACCATCACGTAAGGATCATCGGGGTGCTACTCTAAGGTCTAGTCCTCCTAACCCTTTAGGCTTGGCTAAGTACAAGTATCACACTTGTTATAACTGAGTTTTCATTAAGTCCAGTTACATTCCTAATACTATGTATGCTTAAGCAACAAATAAACCCCATACTTGACTGTAACGTTTTCTTGGAAACTATATCAAAAGTCTCACAACTTGTTCAAATGAGAAACAAAACACTTGCTTAGATGCAAAGCTAAACTAATGTTGTCCTTAACACAACCACTCAAAATACTCAAGAGAACTTAAGAATCACTTAGGTTGTCTAAGATCACTATGTAGTTAAAACAATTTGGAAACTGATTTGGGGTGGTGATTCTTGATTAGAAAGGGTTAGAAAAGGGTTTTGGGGTTGATAAACAACATCGAAAACCCCCTAGGAAATGAAAAGGAGAACTGCTACAAGAAACAGGGGTTGGGTGTTTGGATGCTAGCTTCTTTAGCGTCCAGATACTAAGGGGGATGGCATTTGAATGCCTACTACAATCTGTAGAATTCTGTAGATTGCAGCAACGTGAACATCCTTTGTGTATTGCCTTACCCTACGCCACTTTGAAATTCAATATTCCCAAAACAACTCTTGATAGAGAAATGTCACCTCACCCATCAAAACCCAAAACAAATCACCCTTACCCCCAATTTCACCTCCTAACCATATAATCAAACACAACTTGCAGGAAAACAACGAACAAAGATGCAAGAATAGGAACGTACCTATTGTAATACAATTCTAGTGCATCTACCACCACATAAATATTGTAGGACATGTGTAGGTTGCCTTAAGGTCGTTTTTCTCACTGGCCTACGCTAAAAAACAAAATTCCTCAAGATGTTTCAATAGAAACTCAATAACAACATACACCAACTCACCTTATAGTAAATTGCCTTTAGTCGCACTTATACCATTGAATATTCGTTGTAACCCTCAGTTAAACCCTTAAATTCGTTTTCTTGCACTACCCTAGCTAGAAAACAAGTTTCTCAACATCCTTTAATTAGAAATGCAAAAGAAAAGGGGTTTCATACACTTACTGATACTCATTTAGTGATCGATTTCTCTTGAAACACGTAAAATCTTCCTAGGTAGACAACCTAGCACACATAAACAGAGGCACACATGAGAGGTTTGTAGGAAAAGGGTTTTGTAGTCCTTAGGTGTAGCTTTTATACTTAGGGTTCATGAACATTTTCCTATACCCATAATACCCCTAGTTAGTGTTGTTAATACTAGATTTGCCATCAATATTAGAACCTCTTATTATTTTTTAAAATTTTTTTCCTTTTATTTTCTCTTTTATTTTCAGGTTTTACATAGGCCTTGTGTGTGTTATTTAATTTATTTCTAACGCTACCCCCTTTTGTGTCTTTAAACTTGAGATGTTCTTGAATATGTCTACTGCAAATTTACAAGTTTGATTGCTAGATCAACCCATGTTGGCCCACAAGTGAACTCTTCCAAGTTTTTTCTTACTTAAAACATTTACTGGATGGAGTCGCAAGATAGTCTGTAATGGCTCGAAAGTTCACTACATGAATGTGATTTATGAAATAATGTGCAGTTACAACTTTGTTGCAAATATGATTTCATTAGTTGTTATATGCATGCGTAATTATAGGCATGGAATCTAATCAACAATAAGAAGGTTAAGACGCTTTACTACTAACCTCCTTTATTAGATGATTCAATTGCAAAGGAGATTGACTACATGGTCAAGAAGGGTTATATTCCTTACCTTAAATTTGATGAGGTATCACATGTAGTTCAAATGGTTATGATAGCTTTTAGGAATATTTGTAATATGAACATTATAAATAAAACAGATATTTGCTTGCAAGATTAAGTTACTATATAGGGAACTTTCAAGTTTAGAGAAAAGGTATCATCAATATATGAGTTACTTAATAATTAGAAATTGAATATGTTACTGGAACTATCCTTTTTTGGGTGGGTAGGTGGGGCATGTATAGAGACAATAGTAGAATGCAAAGGTAATATGATGGAAGATATTAGACCTTGTGGAAGCTCCCAATGTTCAACTGTAAAGACTCTTCTCAAGTACTCAAAGAGATAGAGGAGTGCAAGAAAACATATCCAAATGCTTATATTTGATGCTTGGCATTTGACAACAAACATTAGGTCTAGTGCATGACCTTTGTCATATAGAAGCCTACTATTGCTCTAAAACCTTGAAACCATTTTCTAGCTCTATTTGCTTTTTCTATTCTAGCTTTAGGTTTCATTTCGTAAATCAATCCCATATTGGTACCACTTTGAGGTTTCAAATATACTTAGTGAACTCAAGTGATATCTTATTTCTCATAGGATAATGCTTTCATGCCTTTTTCCTCTTTATTTCTAATTGGCAAAATCTCCAATTATGTGCCCGATCATTACTCTTTAAAAATAAGTAGTAGATAATGTAATATTTCAATTCAAAATTTCAATGTGGATAAATTACATACATAGCTAAATAAATCTCTATACAAATTACTTGCAAAAAAAAAAAAATGAAAAATAAAAGATTAATTGTGTATGTTTCTTTGGAAAAAAATTATTCCATAATAAAGAAAAAATGTTGAAATAGTTTAGTTTTTTATTTTTTTTCTACCTTAATCTCAATGTTAACCGAGAAATATAGTTTATACAAAGATTCAAAGTATTTTTTTAGCTCTCGTAAATGCCTCTAAACACAAATCTTGACATTTGTTTAATCTTACAATACTATTCATCTGGGTATTTAATGAAATTCCAGAATCAAACAATTAGATACATATATTTAAGAAATATATTTCTATGTGTATATGCTTTAATGAAATTTCAAAATCACACAAATAAATACATAATTAAAAAAATATATATTTCTACGTAAGATGTGATGGAAAGTGAAAAATTAAATTATTTATATGAAAGTGGGAGTTTGCTTGCAAAGAAAGTAGGGTTTTGGGGAGTAGGATTAAAGAAGGCAAGTGGGCACATGAAGTAAGTTGATGGGTTGGTGGGGAGATTAATAGCTAGAGAGAAATTAAGAAGAGAGAAGTTAAGATAAAAGAGAAATCAACCAGGTGGACAACTTTATCCATACTATAATATATTTATAGTTTTAAAAATTCAATTTAATATTAGTATTTTTATTTTATAAAATTATATTGGAAGACTAAACAATAATTTTAATGGGAAGATATTAATGACAGTTACTTATGCCTTTTAGAGCTTTAATAATATAGATAAAATGTGCTCAAACAGTGGGCTTGCCAATACATTATTAACCTTGAAGTTATAAGTCAATATCAAGATAAGACCACTAATAGCTACATTTTCTATTTGACACTATTTTATTTAAAGTAATGGCTGTCATGACCCTAACAGGGGCCTAGTAGGATTGCCTAAAATTTTCACATCATGTGTGCACCCATGATTTGAAAATCATCTTGCAAGTCAGAGATTGCAAGATTCTAAATAATTAATCATTAAAGTTTTTTTTTTTTATTTAACTTACTTATCTTACGATCACATATATGTGACTATAGATATCCGATAAGCCACAGTCCAACAGAACCGCAGAGAATTGGTATCCCCTACCAAATAATAAGATTAGGTAGAAAAGTTCTAAAACTCAAACTTACTAAAGCCACAAAATTTAAATATAAAATACAAGAATTCCAATGAACCATATGATTTATCCTTAGAGTCTAACTTCTATGCATCTCATCTCGACGTTAACACTCAACCCTCAGTTCTTAACCCATGCCCGATCATCTAGCAACCTGCAAAAGAAAACTATTGGGGAATAAGCTACAGGAGCTTAGTGAGTTAACCGTCATACTATACCAACAAACAAGTTATCAAGCAGTTTATTAACAAACATATGAATGCATGAACAAGCAGTATGCCAAACAATATATATGCAGTTGACCGGTACTGCATATAACATCGGAATTTAACGCCCTCCGAAGTAAGGGTTGGAGATACATCGGCACCAATCACAACCGGGCTCTAGCACCTGGGTTTTTACCCTTATATCATTATATAGGAATTCCCTGTTTCATAGAACAGGTTTCTACTTCCATCAGTTAATAGTATACAAATAACCAGGTCTAGCGGTGAACGGGCTCACGCAGTCCACGCTCACACCCTACAGCGGTGGTCTCTAGACGCGACCCCCAGCCACTCATGGTTAGCGTCTCCGGCGCCAATAAAACCCGCAAGCCAAGGGTAGGGTCTTGTTGTACCAATGCTCCTGCACTGTACTAATCAAATCATGTGGGAATCCATCCCTCCAAGGCCCTTCATTACCAACCGCGTGAGGTGACGGCCGGAACATTATATGCAATGCTCGTGATCTATGCATGATCCGTTTAATTTTTGCTTGGTTGAATATGATTAAGTCAATTTATGAGGTGGTCAAACATTATCAACAAATCATCTAAATAATGCAACAACTAATTATATAATCACATTTAATAGTATTTTGTACAGTAATCAATCAATACCAGTTACATGCATGACCCGAACCCCATGCATCAAGTTATTAATCTTTAATTCATGTGCACTAACTACAAGCACAAAATAAGTATAGAGTCATCGGGAGTACTCACTTGGTTATAAATGATGTCAAGGATTATATTAGTCCAAGAGTAAGTCGATCTCGATCTCAGGATCACCTAACATTAAGGAAATATGGAAAGTAATAAGTTTGGGAATAACTAATCTAGTATGCTAAATCGTACTATTTACTTAAATCGATTATTGACTTACGTGCAATCATCGATTCGAGCTTTTTATCGAATCGTGTATAACTTTTTCGTTTTAGCTCGGATCGTTATGAACTTATAGTTCATTTTGATCGTTTTCGAGCGTATTTTCTCGTAATGAGGTCCGTTTTGGACGTTGTGACTCATAACTTAAATTGGATACAAAAATATCACAAAAATTATTATTTAAATTTAAAAATTATAAAAATATTTATTTTCGTTTTTTTTTAACTTATTTATAAGTTAATAATTATTTAAATCATATATTTGTTATTTTTGTTATTCTGGGTATATTTTCCTATTTTTCTCATTTTCCTATTTCTATTTTTTTTTGTACCTCACGATTACACGTATATATATATATTCCAATACTTATAATATATAGTTTATGGTTTATGTTATTGTAAATTCTTAAATTACGATATCATATATATATATATATACACTATATATATTACACGTGTATTTATTTAAAACATACTCTTATACACATATTCATATATTTATATATATAAATATATATATTCGGCATACATTCATATAAATACATACATATATATATATATTCGGTATACATACCTATAGATACATATATATATGTTCGGTATATTTATACTTATATAGTATTTATTATTTATCATAACATATATAGTATTTCTCATAAAATATGTATACTATATATTACATACATAATATGCCGTATACTATTATATATCTATATATATTTTCATATATCTTATATACATGCTTATAAAAAAAATACCTCACTATATACTATACAACTACACATATATATATAATCATATATGTATACCCATATTTCTAAAGTTACGGTACATACATATATACTTATACTATAGTTATATAAATTACTAATTAGATGTATTAAAAAAAAAAAAACAAATACATGATACATATTATATACTTATATACATACATGTCTAGATTCATAACCTTACACATACATATTTAATTAACTTTAAGTATTCATGCACATAAACTTGTATTAGTTATGTTATATGTCTAAAAATACTATACAAATACTTTATTTATACATGTATATACTATTTAATATACATCTACATAAAAATAAATATTTACCTTTTTCTTTTAATTGTTTCCTTCTTCTTTTCCTTCTCCTTTCCTTCTTCTTTTTTCTTCTTTCTTTCTCTTTTTCTCTCCTCACGGTTTGGTTTGTGCAAATTTTTTTTCCAGATTTTGTTGTTTTGTTTCGTCTCTTTCTTTTTTTTTTCAGCTTTATCTATATATATATATACATATATATATTGTTCACATGACAGGTAGCTTAAAATTTAAGCTAGGAGTCACACATGGCAATTTTTTATTTCCTTACGTGTAGGCTGCTGTTTGCTACTTGGTTTGCTAAAATTTTTCACATTTTTGTGCAGGAGAGTAATATTGAAGTGGAAATGGAAGAAGAAAAAGAGATAAATTAGAAATAGATGAGAAGGAAAATGAAATTTATTAACAAATATGTGTAATTTTTCGAATCATATAAATTATAACAAATTTCCTCGTAGATTAGTTTTCAAAATTCTGTGAAATTTTATCAATTTAACTGGTACCCGTTACAATTATAATTTTTACAAGTTATTATGAAATTTTTATTACAATGTCGTACAAATAGGCGATTTAGTCGAAAATTACATTCGACTATAATTTTATTGCTATTGTGTAATATTTTACTATTTTATAGGTTTACGTTTATGATTTTAGGGTCTAGAGCAATTTTTGAGTTCGGTTTCGATTAATGATACATAAATTAGTTTTATGGTTTTAATAAGCGATTTAGGGTTTCGATAAATCCCTAAGGTTTTTACTACTTATATTTAAATTTAGATTTATTAAATTTTTCTCTTGCTCGGCTCTAATGACTTATTAAGTCATCTATTGTATTAGAGCTCAATCCTATTCTTAACTAGCTAAATTTGCGGGGTTTACAATGGCAACCTTATCATGCCATATATAGTTAGTTCATGCGATAACTATACCTACTTCACCAACTAATATTACTTTAACCAAAATTGAAGAGGATACATCAGTTCTACTCATGCCAAATTGCGTACGGAACAAATAGGAATGATTAAGAAATAGTATGGGACTAAGAGTACGTTTTATTGGTAGTAGTGATGAAGTATGGTTATTTATTAATATTGCTACCTTCGTGTCACCTAACTAGAGAGAGAGAGAGTGTGTGTCTATTTGCCTAGTAAAAGGTTCAAATAATTGCACTAATTGTAACTAAATACGATAAAATATCGAATTCAATCTCCATAAATAAGAGATTCCATTTCTCTATGTTCATTAACTTGTAGGTCTCAGAATAAAGTATAAGAATACAAGGTAGAATATGTGTATGTATGTATGTGTATGTGAGAGAGAGAGATGCATCCTATTTCAATGGTAAGTATCAAAATTTGAAATTTATCTATAGACTAATATCAATCATAACTACCAAAAATCTAGAGTAGAAGCATGTTGTTTATGGACTAAGCCATTGAGAAGAGTAACACATAGCTTTTTAGAATGAATTGGCAGTGAGAAATCCTACGTCCATATGTTGCAAAATCTTAGAATTATGATTTTACAAGAGAATATTGTAAAAGGGCCCACTAGAACAAATAGGAAATTCTATAAGAAAAAGGTCACAAGTAAAAATATGAGGCATGTGTTCTTCAATTGTCACTTGATTGTGGGTAAAATTTCATAATACAAAAATCAAGTCTCCATTTACATCTCGTTCAATCAAGTATCATTATATAAATATCATTAAGTATTTTCATTTATGACAAGCATTTGATTGGAAAGGATATTTAAAGAAAATATTAGAACTAAATGTTCCATCTCTCAACTATCATAGCAAATACCAACATTTAACACTAGCTATTAATTGGTATCACAATATTCCACACGAACAAATAAAGCTAAAAATAACAATGCTGAACCTATGGTTATATTGTCATCATCGTGTTTTTATAGGTCATATCCTTGTTATCATATATATTGTTGTTGTTATTAATCTAATCCCAATATGAGTATACTATAAATACCATTGATATAATCCTTGTTAAGGATTAATAAACAAGAAGTTGCAAACCACTATGTTTTTGTCAATTGATTGTAACACCCTACCTTTTAGGTGCCTGCTTAAAAATTTTTTTTCTCAAACTCTTGGTATCTGAAGTTGATTTATTACTGTCATCCTTAAGTTAAGGATAAGACAAAACCTATATTCAACTTGCTCTTTTGTTCTACTGTCAATTACTTTCGAATCATTTCTCATTCAATATGGTAAACAATAACATAAGCTTTTACATTAGCAAGCCATACTCAAAGTATCATAGTTACACATTGCTTATGCAACATAGTAACTCTTTTACAAATACATGTTTTTAAACTGCTACAACTATACTAAACCTTTGGTGAAGTAGCTCTCCTTGCTTTCCGAAAAGCTATCTTCATGTACTCAAGCTATATCCTGTAATCAACAACTTTTCTCAAAAGCTCATCTGCAACTAGAGATTTGAAGTCTCCTTATCACTCTAATTCTTTTGTTTATTTATTTGTAACCTAAGGATAAGAGAAATTTATCCCCTTAACTACTGTGAGTTGAGTGAGAGTGGACAAACATACAATAATAAGCATAATAGAATAGGTATAACATTCAAGTAGTTAGTTCAATTACGTTATCTTATAATTTCCTAGCCAAACAATGCAAATGTGACAAGAGTGTACTATGCTTATGTACGTGACATGCATTGGTACTGATATCTTAACTTAGCTTAGCAACTCATTTGATTCGATAGACTCAAATTGGGCATCTAGATAACATATCTAGGAACTTAGTAAACATTTCAGCATAGTAATAACTACGTATAGCTGGCCTAACAGATACAATGTAATCTCACTTGATAAACCAAGTTTTTCATATGGAAACCGACTTAGCAACATCTCGGTTTTTAGAAAAATTAACCTATAGGTCTTTTCATACTGTGTCGTGCTGTGCCATGAATGCATTAGATTGTACGCCAAATAAAACCTAGAAAATCTAAGCAGACTTATCCATCGCTTGTTACCTAGCCTTTACTTTGTGGTTTTGCTAGTTCTAAGGTCTTGGTATCGGGTTCACTCAGGTGAACACCTTAGGAGATAGAGTTAATCTTTAGATTCTTTTCCAAGATAACACAGATCCTAACAAATGTCACATATGCATTCATTAGCATCAACATAACCATAAAGTCTAAAATCATATCACAATTTAATCAGCAACAATTATAACATGTTGCTCCATATGGTATATCAAATAGTACATCAACTTGCAATCAATGTTTAGCCAAGCTAAAACATCACAGAGCATATAATGTTAGGAGTAAACACAAGTCTATTTAAGCACATACAAATATCCACTTACTTCAGTTACTTAAGAACTAAGCTTGCTAGCTTGTCCTTGTTGGTGATCCCTCGATATATACATTGCAATGTAGTGCTTTATTCTACGTATAAATAATAAAATATTGCTAATTTACTTGTCTATATGAGAATTATATTGGTTAGTTATTAGTTTATTATCATATGTCCTAAGTATTGGAAGTTTAAAATGGTGATATAAGTTTATTTTACCTCTATTACCTTTTGAGCTATTCCCTAAGTCGAGATACTATTGTAGTATTTAATTGGAGAAGCTTCTGAGCTACTCTCTAAACACATCGGTGTTGAAGTTCATCGTAAATTCTGCCTCTAAGTCAGTCTCTAAGGTTGATACATTCCTAAGATATTTCGATTCATACCCTTTGAGCTAAGTTTTGAGTGATTTTATAATAATTTTCTTTAGTAAAAAATCCATTGAGTTATCATCTGAGCTATACAGGGGTCATTCATGATATCGGTTTATTTCTCTAGCACAACTTCTAAGTTTCTCCAATTTAAGGCCCTTACTAAATTATCCCTTAAGCTACTCTCTAATTCCGTTATTCCTAGAGTTTTTAAGAAAAACAACCTTTGACTAAGCTTCTGAATGTCCTATTTTTACATTCATTCATAAATTTTGCCTTTGACATATTCTCTAAATATCATTATAGAACAAGATTCATTCCTATAAACCTTTGACCAATGTTCTAAAATTTAGTTATTTTTCTCACTTTTAAAGACCAAACTACACTTTTCTACAACTCTTCATTTTATTACTCAATCCAACCATCCTAAAACAATACATATACTTTAAGAACTAATCCAACTTAGAATCTAAATAAGATTATTTAAGAAAATATGTTATTTTCCACTAAAACACAATTTTATACATAATTTAGGGCTAAAAAATCACATAAAAATTTAGAAAATAGTTTTGTGAGAAATTTCTTCATAGAAATTCAGTATTAATATAGGGTAGTTTACAAAAAAATTTCGGAGACGAAAATACGTCGATAGCCCTATTTATTTTAGTATAAAAAATTGCTTGATTTCTTTGATCTCTTAAGGATGTATATGATAAATAACAAATTTATAAAAAATGATATTTTTCCTAGATTCTATCTAGAAAATATGTAGGAATAATTTTTTTCATAATTTTCTGGGTGGTATTTATATTTTTAATAATTTAATGAAATTCGACTTGAAATTGAACCTCACTAGAATTGGAAGCTCTAGCCATTAGTGGCTCCTCCACCAATGTCGGTACAATTAGGTGTGGGCCACTCCTTGTAATAGTGGGGTCGGTTTATGCCCAGCAACCCTATGTACTCGTGAACCATTGAACTACCTAAATTGCACATTGATTTTACTATTTTTCCTAATTTCAACTCTTTGATCTTTAATCCCTCACCCAATTTTGTTAATACCCTCTTTGCATGTATGATTATTGGAGAGCACATTCTAGATTTTTAGAATGCTTTAGAGGTTTCAAATGACTAAATTTTCTCTCTCTTCAAAGAATTTGGCCTTTTATATTGCATGAAGTTCCCAATTTTCTTGCTCAACACCTATGCCATTTTGTCCACATGCCTACAACATCTGAATCCTAATAGCCCATGTTATTTGCTGTTATCCATTTTTTTTTTATAAATTTATTTAACTTAATTTGGTTTGAAAGTGCTATTTTTGGGTATTTTAATCAGTTTCGGGTACATATATATATATATAAAAATTACACATGGGGTATATACATATATTCTATATTTTATTTTGCGTCATATAATATTTTTAGTACATATATAATTTATCTCTAACGTTTCATAATCATTCAGAACTTCTAATTTCAAGTTTCTAATAATTACCATTTGTACTTGGTAAAAATACATTTGTTGAGATTAAATATTATAAATACTTTATTTTGAGAAATTGATATTACTAAGGTTATTTATTTAACTTTTATCAACTTATATTAAAATGGTTCAATTCAAACAAAATTATTTGAAGGCCCTAAATCATTCCGAATGCCCTAATTCGTGTCAATACCAAATAATTCAGGTGTGGTCATTTGACTTAACCTATTTCTTAATCTTCTCTACTAAATATCTACTTGCTATCAGTTATACTCCCTCGATCCCATGTGTAGTACAAGTGGTCCATTGCTTTAGGTCTTGGGTAGTAGGTCGAAAATTAGGGTTTCATAATGATTGATTCTCAAATAGTTGAAAAATGAGAGAGATCCATGGTGCAACAATTAAGTTGCAATTTTGGTTAGAAGATCAACACATAGAAACAAACCTCTTCGCAAAATGTAAGGGTAATCATAATTGTCCTTAAATATGCATGCTTCCTCACCTGACCTTCCTCTTTCCACCCAATTAAGAAATATTTGTGCACTAAGTAAGCCCTTAATATCTTTCAAAGCGTAGAATATTCTTAATTTTTTTTAAATTATCGATGTTGTTCTAATCAATGTGCTCCTTCTAATTGAAAGGGTATGGTAAATACATATTTACTAAAGTTGCGTCCCTAAAAAGAAAGAATTATGACCTAATTGCTAATACATAGAGATTCGGGATTTTCAATGATCTTAACTTCCCTAGTGTCTAACTTGAGCTCAAACCTTTCCCTCCTTGTAGCATTCACCATCACCCCAATTTAGGTTGATAAAAAGAACAATTGTAGCATTAAGGATGTCATAGCATGGAACATCTCTTACTGTTTCTTAGGTTTAGGTAGAGTGTGATGCAGGTATGCCATATAAGAATGGAGGTGAAGGACAAAGTGAAGCCATGTAAAGGTTTTAAGTTTCCTTACAGTTTTTTTTTTCTAGTGTGAAATATTGAAGATATTATCATGTCAATATATCCCCAAACAAATATTGATCCCAGAGCAAAGCTAACCCCATGGGTCCAACATAAAGTAGATAGGCATGTGACCTCTGCTATGTACTTGATATAGTGAGTATTAATAGCTAGTATAGACCAAGAAGTAGGAGTCTTGTTAATGTCTATGTTTTTATGAGGTGATACATATTAATAGGATGTTGGTTAGTGCTTAGAATTCACTTTAGCATTTGTTGTTTCTCTTGGATAGAAAGAAGAAGAAGAAGAAGAAGATTTAAGAAGCTGCAAGCTTTGTAGTAGAAACATATATGCTTTAGTTTGCAATTTACCTCTTGAATTATGGCTTATGATTCACATTTTAACCATAATTGATCAATAAACCTACTTTGGGACATAACAATCGGTTTGACTTACCAAATCACTCATTAGAGATTTAAGCATGAAAATAACGATATCATTAATTAAGGAAAATCATGCATGATTGAAATCATTAGATATAAATAAATTATTTTAATTTTGAAGATGATATTATTAATTAAGGAGAATAAAAAATTGATTTTAAATAAATTAACAAGTGGACACTAAAATGCATCAAATTTAAAGTATAAACACCAAAATCCAACCATAACTAAGGTATAGCCTCTAAAATATAAAAAGCTATAATAATCGTTAATTTTGCTGTTAACAGAGACACTAAATTGAAAGCAAACTAAAAGAGGAAGCACTAAATTGCAAAAAAAAAAAAAAAAAAAAAAAAATTAGGAAGCTGAATTGCCCTTAGTTAAAAGTACAAGCACTTTGATTGTCTTTATCTTAAGTTTGAATGAAAATTGAATAGGGGTTAGTAATAATATTAAAATAAAATTTGTGTTCAGTATGAATTAATAAAATTATCTAATTTTACAAGATTTAAAAATTGAGAACTTTTTATAATTTACTTTTTGTAAATTAATGAAAAAATAGAAGAAAATTGTGTATATTGACATGGAAATGTGGTTGAGTCCTATAGGAACGAGTTGGATTAGTTGGGTCAATCAGATTATCATCATTGTTGTTACACTCCAAATAGATGGAGTGGCAATGGTCTTGCTATGTGAATCATTTTAAGATGGAAGTTAGCTTTACATTTACTATTGTAGACTAAGTTCACATAAGGTGTACTTGATCCAATTGTTTTGAAGTATTCAACTTAGTATATGCTAGTTATAAAACTTGTGGTACAATCTTTTGAAATAGTTTTTCACTAAAGACTTATAGAATAAAAATTTAAGATTATAATTGTAATAACTAGTGATACATTTATATGAAAAAGTTACATTTTAAAATAGACTCTTAATACCTGAGTTTCAAGTTAAATGCATTATACACCAATGGTTAAAAACTACTAAGCTGCTTTGGAAACCTAATTAGTTTTCCAAAAAAGTTACAATAGTCAACAATCTAAAATAGAAGTCTAGCCATTCCTTTCTTATCCTCACTCCTTCTCCCCATTTTGCTATTATTCTAGAATTGGGTAAGGTACTTCAATTTACTTTAAACTTGCAAAAAAATTCATAAGGGAATGAGTAATAACTTGCTTAATAAGTGCAATTGTACGAACGAATAAGTGCAATTGTACAATGTTATCCAGTTTGTCATAAGATTAGAAAAATTGTGCTCATGCTAATCCAGGTTAAGGATTTTGATGCTATACACTTACAAATCAAGACCAAACTAGAGCTTATACAATGGAGAATATCCTTCACCTTAAACTACCTTCGAACCACGGTCCCCAACCTTGTCACAGCCTCCTCGTCAGCTACTTAGTTCAACTAAAGGTAAGGAAAAGACTATTTTAGCTATTTTGATCGAAAGATCTATGTTTCGTTTGATAATCCTAGCTGTTTCCCTTAGATGTTTACAATGCATGTCATGTTAGAAGTTAAGTTGAGTGTAATTTAGTTCATTCTTGGGGAGATAATCCAATTTTAAAAAATTCCAAACAAATTAGTATATATAGAACAAATATAACACGAAGCTTGGCTCCTAGCAGATCAATATTCAAGCACATGTGCCATATATGCATAAACAACTATGTATAACCACAAATTAACATATCAACTTTGGTTTTTCATCAAAATTATAAGATAAGAGTTCAATTTGAGAATTACACATCTTTTATTTAAATCCAACATTGTTTCTAAGCCATTTACTAAGGAAGATACTGATCCCACTTACTTTGGTGCTTTATGCTTGTTAACCCTGTTTGTCGATCATGTCCACTTCAGTTACCCCTAAACATTTAATATATTAACTTTACTTTTTTCATCAAAATTATAATATAAGAGTTCAATTTGAGAATTAGGAATGTCTTTCATTTAAGTCCAATATGGTTTATAAACCATTTATTAAGTAAGACTCATGTATTACACATTTTGACCTAAGTTTTGACTTTAGGCTATTATAAGGTTTTTGGTCAAGGAACCCTTTAAGGCAAGTTTTGACTTAATATAACCTTGAGAGTTTTACATAGGGCATCCTTCTAACTCACCCTGTAACTTTTATCATAGATAAGTTTTTAACACCAAACTACCTTTTGTCCCAGCTTCTAACTAGAGTCTCATATCCAATACTCCACTATTTCACTTTATGCCATTGTTTATCCATTGACTTTAATAGCAATTGTATATGTTTCAATAACTCCAAATTGGAATTATACTTTCATTTCAAATCATATTCAATCTTAAGGTCAATTACTTACTTATATACTTAGAATTACCCATTTAAACTTGACAAGCACCATAACCCCTCTATTGAACATCGAGATTAGTAGTGATAATCTACATGCAATCATAAATTCAACATGATTTACTAAGATTCAATTTAATCATATCATTACAACTTTACTCTATCAACTAACTGTATGCATTTTTGTGGAAAATAAGTACATTTTTTGGGCCTTATATCTAATAATCAGCTTGTAAACATGTTTTTCACCAAAGATCAAAGGTTTCCTTCTACTGAAACTCATGGAAAACTACCAATTTCTCAAATTATGGCAAAGCCACATAATGTTCATTAAAGGATTCTTAAGAAAAGCACCATCAATACACTATTTTGACCATAATCAAATTTTATCAAAATTCCAACTTTACAATTTTAGAAAACTAATCACATATGTTGAGCTTAATTTTTTTCTTGATTTTTATTATTTTCCTTAACCTGATTAATATTAAAGTCTAACCTATTTAATATTGATCATTGACTATGAGTTAAAGAAAACTGGTTTTTAAAAAGAATTTTATAAACTTTTAGAGTTACCATTTAACCAGAGCTAGGAAATGGTTTAGATCAAAACCAAATGGATGAATTTGGTTTTGATTTAAACACTGGTTTATGTGGGAAAATCGATTTTTTTGAAAAAAAGGGTTTAAAAAAACTAGAGATTTGAGTCTGGGGGATTATGTTCTTTAAACCTTTACAGGTACCATAAATTTTCCTAATTTAAATTTAATTTATTGAAATCACCTTTTAAAAATTGACATTAAATGAGTTAGATTTTTTTTTTTACTAAATTGAGTAATTTGAGATAAAAGTAAAAACACTAACTTTTTCATTTTTTTTTACAATATCTTGGAGGTGTTTATGTATCTGCTATTTAAGATCAGACATGCATGATTCTTTTTTGAAAATCTTAGCAAGTTGGTTGATTTTAATTTTGGAAAGTAGGTCGAGTTTACGTTTTCAACCCGGTTTGAGTTATTTAAAGAAAATTTCTAAAAGGGTCATAAATTAGGAATTTTATTTTTGGAAAGTTCAAAACGTGTTCTAATTTTGAAAATAGGTTGATTTATTTTTATTTATTTGGAAAATTAACCTTCCTAAATGATAAAAGATTTTTTTTTCAATTTTATTTTTATTTATGTATTAACTAAAAATGAAAATAAAGCTAAACTAGGCTTTTTTCTTCCTTTCTTTCTTTTTTTCACTTTTTCCTCTTCTTTTTGTTCCTTTCTTTTTCTTTTTTTTTTTTCTTTTGAGTTACATGTAAAACCTGAATTATAGAAAATAAAATAAATGAATAAATAAAAAAAATTTACAAAGCGAAAACAAAATTAGAGGAGAGTCAAACCGAAAGGTATGTAGGTCTAACTTTGAGGCAGATTACGGTCGGACTACGGGTTAGGTTACTTGACCCAATTTACATATAATGTACGTATCTTGGCCGAAGGACAAGAGCAGTGGTGTGGTGATCCTCTTATGGGCGGTTCTAGGTAGTTTTCAAAGCAGGGAACCTTGATTTCATGGGAGATGGATTGGAGAATTGGGGGGATGGGAGTAGGCGAAATGCTGCGACCAAATGGGGGTGTTTGGTAATAGTTGGAGTTTACCTGCGAGTAGTGGTTATATACGACATTTAGTGGTGGCTATTGAAGGGAAAGGAAGGTTGTGTCTTGGGTTTAAGGATGCTGTGAGTGCAGCCGTAATGGTGTTGTGGATTGAAAACCACCTAATGTGGTGGTTTGAAGTAGTGTAGATGCAGTAGTCGAAGGTTTCATAGTGGCGATGCGATGGTGAGCCTAAGGTGTATGGCTCCTGATGGGCTTAGTCTAGTTAAAGTGTCTAGGTCAAAGGGGAGTCAACTGTGGTGGTGGTGTGGTCTTAAAGTGGTCGGTGAGAGAGAGAGTTATAGAGAGGGGAGCAACGGTGGTATAAAGAGAGAGAGAGTTTGCTAGTTTTGGAGCTTTTGGGGAGAGAGTGTGTGTGCTTAGAGTGTTTTTTTCATGATTGTGTGCCCTTATTTAAGAAGTAGGAGTTCCAATTTATAGGTTGAAAGCTAAGATTGAAGATGGGGAGAGATTGAATGCCATTAAATGGGATTGAATGGGGGAAGAAGACCTACGACTTAATCTCTGAATTGAGCATGAATTGAAGTTAAATTCTAGTCAAAGTTGTGTCCAAGATGTTCATTTTTGCCCAAAAGATCAAGTGGAAGCTTCATAATTCAATAAACAACTTGAATCAAGGAAGTTTAAGGAGAAGGAAAATCTAGGTTATTATGTTTTTTCTTTCTAATTTTCAAAACCTAATTTGAATGCCTAAACGCGCTCTTAGACTCTATTTGAAGTACTTAATGTGGAGAATAGGAATCACCTACTAATTGGTATATTCTTGCATTGAAATTGTACAGAAAATATGGCCAAAGTAAGGGGTGTGGACTAGCTTTGCTAGGGAAAAAGAGGAAAAAGGAAAGAAAAGGAAGGAGAGGGAGAGAAAAGGGTACTGATGTGGCATTGATGTGGTGCCACGTCAATTGTAGGGTTGAATCATGTCGTACTACATGTCGAACATGTGGCACGACATGTGTCAAGACGTGTTGAGGTGGTGCCACATCAATTGTGGCCAGATGAGGTAGTGTCGCGTATCCTACAATGGATATGTGGCCCAATGATATCTTGACATGTGGTGATGTGTTGTAAAGGAAAAAAAATAAAAGGCTTTGTACCTTTAGTGAGATTTAAACCCAAGATTTCCAAGCAAAATATAATGTTAAGTCCATGTGTAGTATCGTTAGGTCGTTGGTTTGTACTTTGTTTATATGTATAATCAAGATTAAGTTATCTTGAGCTAGACTTAAATCTAAGCCGATGCTTAGAATCCTCATTATTTTTATTATCTAAGACTTAAAAAGTATTAAAATTTTCCATTCTATTTCAAATTACCTAAATCTTTTTCTCTTTCCTTTTTTTTTTTTTGAAAATTTTCTAATTTTTTTGTATTTTCACTAAATTTTCTAATTTTTGCATTTTCTCTAAATTTCCTTTTTTTTTTTTGTAAATTTTCTATTCTTTTGTAGTTTTTTATTTTTTTATTTTTTGTTCTTTTTTTTTTCCTAAATTAAGACTCTTTTACTTTATTCTAGAAATTTTTTTTAAAAGGGAGTTAAAAACAGCTTTCTATAGTTACCTTTCTTTGTGATGAAGTTTAAGTAAAACTTTGCTATAAAGATAAAAGAGGCACTACTTTTGCTCCAACGATGAATTTGTTTTAAGAAGCACTAAAACAAATTAGCTACCCTAGGCTTAGTCCACTTGAGATTTAGCGAAGAGAGAGGAGGCACTCTAAGAGTTGATTGAGACATAAAAGTGAATTTAGAAGGATCTAGTACCTTAGAAGCTAGCTAAAATAATCAATTTGGAACTTGGTCATGCCCTTTCGAGTTGATTAACTTAAGTGAAAGTATCTCTAAAGAACTAGCAACCCTAAATTAGAGTCAATTTGGAAAACTTGGTCATGCTCCTTTGAGCGCACTAACCTAGGTGGGAGCGTCTCTCAGGATTAGCAACCCTAAATTGGAATTGATTTGGAAAACCTAGTCGTGATCTTCTGAGCTAACTGACTTAGGCGAAAGCATCTCTCGAAGACTAGCAACATTAAATTGGAATCAATTTGGAAAACCTAGTTGTGTTCTTTTGAGCTCACTTACCTTGGCAAGAGTGTCTCTTGGGGACTAACAACCCTAAATAGGAGCCGATCTGGAAAACTTGCTCATGCTCTTCTAAGCTTACTAACTTAGGGGGGAACATCTCTTAGGGACTAGCAACCCTAAATTGCAATTGATTCAAAGAACCTAGTCGTGCTCTTTTGAGCTTACTAACCTAGGCAAGAGTGTCTTTTGGGGTTTAGTAATCCTAATTGGAATCGGTTTGGAAAACCTGGTCATACTATTTTAAATTCACTAACCTAAGTAGAAGCGTGTCTCGGAGACTAGTAGCCCTAACTGTAAATTGGAAAGTAGAAGCGTCTTTTAGGGACTAATAGCCTTGAATTGGAATCGATTTGAAAACTTGGCTGTGCTCCTTTGAGCTTACT
Organism: Lumnitzera littorea; assembly: GCA_024138015.1. NCBI lineage: Eukaryota > Viridiplantae > Streptophyta > Magnoliopsida > Myrtales > Combretaceae > Lumnitzera > Lumnitzera littorea. The sequence goes on along the minus strand of JAMXBB010000007.1, from coordinate 52,271,457 downwards.
AACCTAGTCGTGAGCATCTTTAAGGGACTAGTAACCTTAAATTGGAATCGATTTAAGAACCTGGTTATGCTTTTCTGAGCTCACTAACCTAGGTGGGAGCGTCTCTTAGGGACTAGTAACCTTAAATTGGAATAGATTTGGAAAACTTTGTTGTGTTCTTCTAAGCTTACTAAGCTAGGTGAGAGCATCTTTCGGGGACTATTAACCGTAAATTGGAATCGATTTGAAAACCTAGTTGTGCTCTTTTGAGCTTTTTAACCTAGGTGGGAGAGTTTCTCGGGGACTAGTAACCCTAAATTGGAATCAATTTGGAAAACTTGGTCATGCTCTCTTGAGCTTACTAACTTAGGTGGAAGTATCTCTCAAGGACTAACAACCTTAAATTAGAATTGATTTGGAAAACCTAGTTATGCTCTTCCGAGCTTACTAACCTAGGTGGGAGTGTCTCTTAAGGACTAATAACCTTAAATTGGAATTGATTTGAAAACTTAGTCGTGCTCCTTTGAGCTTACTAACTTAGGTAGGAACATCTTTTGTGGATTAGTAACCTTCAATTGGAATTAATTTCAAAATTTGGTCGTACTCCTTTGAGCCTACTAACCTATGCAGGAGTATCTCTATGAGATTAGCAACCCTAAATTGAAATTGATTTAAAACCTTAGTCACACTCTTCTAAGCTCACTAATTTAGGCAAGAGTGTCTTTAGGGGACTAGCAAGTCTAAATTGGAATTGATTTAAAAACCTAGTTGTACTATTCTAAGCTCATTAATCTGGGTAGAAGCGTCTCTTGGGGATTAGTAACCTTAAATTGGAATTGATTTAAAAACCTAGTCATGCTCTTCTGAGCTCATTAATCTGAGTGTGAACGTCTCTTGGGGCCTGGTAACCTTAAATTGGAATCAATTTAGAAAACTTGGTCGTACTTTGCTGAGCTCACTAATCTAGGTAGTGAGAGGGTCTTTCAGGGACTAGCATCCTTAAATTAGAATTGAGTTAAAAACCTAGTCGTGCTTCTTTGAGCTCACTAACCTAGGTAAGAGTGTCTCTCGGGGACTAGTAACCCTAAATTGGAGTTGAATAGGGAGGCGAACTATGAGTTTGCTGAAAGAAATTGGTAAAGAGAAGCGGCTTATAGGCTCGTTAAAAGAAATTGATGAAGAAAAGCGCCTTATGGGTTTGCTATAAGGAATTGGCGAAGAGAAGTACCTTATGAGCTTGCTATAACAAATTGGTGAGAAGAAGCGCTCTATAGGCTCACTAAGAGAAATTGGTGAAGAGAAGCACTAATAGGAATCAACCCCCTGGACTGATCACAAGAAGCCAAGCTAGAGGACTCTAAGAACTTATACAGAGAATGCTACCTTTAAGTCATAGCTGAGACAAGGATTCCTATCTCGAGCTAGCTTCTTATTGACTTGTCTGTTAGATCTTCACGTGTATCAAAATGTTCTTGCCCAACAATGAAGTCCTAATCTCAAAGATAGCCTTAAACTAGCCGAGTCGAGTCCCCAACTGACTACTGGCGTTTGACTTTAAGTTAGTTGATCTCTTAACCAGGTTGATTAGGTCCTGACCTGTTCCAGATCAAGTCAGCCTTTGACTGCAACGCATCCCTACCTTCACCGACGTGCCAAGGAAGCCGGTTTGTAGATGACTACATAAGAGAGTTCCAAATGTTAATGATCCGAGCTGAAGTGGAAGAGCCAGAGGCCCATACAGTATTGAGATTCATTTCTAGGCTCAAGTATGAGATTTGCAACATTGTCGAAGTGCAGAGGTTTTATACCTTAGAAGAGGTGATTAAGATCACGTAGAGGGTCGAAAAGTAGAGGAGAAATGTTTTGAGCTAACCTAGGCCTACAATTTCGTGACCTGCAGTACCACATCGACCTATTCAAGTCGAGCCGAGGAGACCATACTAAGTCGAGGAAAAGAGTGACAGACCTGATGATAATTAGGTAAGCCAGCCGAGCTAAGCTGGTCAACTGGGTCGATCCAAGTTTAGGCTAACTCTGAGAACATACGAGAAAGGGTAGACCTCTGGATGAAAGACTAGCGAGGTAAAATGCTTGGGCTTTAGACATATGGCTGCTGAATGTCCGAACCAACTCATTATGGTGCTTCGAGGAGATGTAGTAGATATCACCAACAAGAGCGAGCCTGAGAACGAAGAAGATGTTAGAAAACCTGAGGTTGAAGAGGAAGAGGAGGCTTGTGTTTAAGTTGACTAGGGAGAAGTGATAACCCTAGTCTTGAGGTGAGTATTGAGTTCCTTATCGAACTTTGAAAAAGACTAGAAGGAGAATTTATTTTATACCAAGTGTACCCGTCAAAGGCCAATTATGCACGATCATAGTGGATGGAGGAAACTACACTAATGTGGTTATGCAATCTTTTGTACAGAGGTTGGGTTTGCCAACCTTAAAGCATCCTCGACCTTAGAAGCTGTATTGGCTTCATGATAAGGATGCTTTGTATGTGACAAAACAAGTGATCGTGTCATTCAGTGTCAAAAATGTATATAGGGTCGAAGTAGTATGTGATGTCGTCACCATGGGAGCTTTACATCTACTGCTTAGACGACCTTAGTTGTTTGACTAACGTGTTACGTACGATGGGTATAAGAACACCTATGCCTTTGTTAAGGATGGAAGGAGGATAGTGTTGCAACCCCTAATCTCGTCCTAAGTAAATGAAACCCATAATCAGCTCACTCGAGCTAGTAAGAAAAAAGCTATGGTGATGAGCTGTGGAGAGCTCCATTCTACTGAGAAGGCTGATGAACCGATGTTCCTGTTGGTTAGGAGACCGATGGAGATGAGGGAGTTATAGAATATTCCAAAAGAGATCTGAAGCTTGATAAATGAGTTTTTCGACTTGTTTCTGGAAGAATTGCCTAAAAGACTGCCACCAGTCCAAGGCATAGAGTACTGTATTGATCTACAGCCCGACATCGCCTTGCTAAACTGACCGATATACAGGATGAACTCGGAGCAGGCTACTAAGCTGAAAAGACAGGTGAATGAACTCATTGAGCGAGGATGTATAAAGGAGAGCATGAACCCTTGTGCTGTGCTAGTTCTGCTGATTCCGAAGAAAGATGGTTCATGGCGCATGTGCATCGATAGCTGAGCAATAAACCGAATTATTGTCAAATATAGATACCCGATACTGAAGCTTGATGACATGTTAGATGAGCTTCCTAGTGCAAAGATATTGTTAAAGATTGATCTGTGAAGTGGCTACCACTAAATTCTCATGAGGTTGGATGATGAATGGAAGATTGCCTTCAAGAATAGGTACGGACTCTACAAATGGTTAGTTGTGTCGTTTGAACTTATTAATGCGCTAAGCATATTCATGGGGCTAATGAACCATGTAAGGTGGCCTCTAATTAGGAGATGTGTGGTTGTGTACTTTGATGATATATTGGTATATAGTGACATCTTGAACGGCCATGTTCAACATCTTTGCCAAGTATTTAGCATTTCGCGAGGTAAGAAGTTATACGGAAATGTAAAGAAGTGTATGTTTGATGTCAGGTAAGTGCACCTATCATTTTTAATATAGTGGATGTGAGTTCAAGTCGATCCCTCAGAGACTTCAAGTAGTAATATTAACCTTAGCTCTATTATCTAATCGGAAAATTGTGATGAGTTAAATGAATTAAAAATACTAAAATTAACAAACTAACCTAATTATGAGACTTGATTAAGTAATTTAGAAAGCGATAAAATTAAAAACAACTTCAAGAAAGCAAACAACGTATTTAGGAATTATTTCCCCTCGTGTTTAATATGTGATCGCTTAAAATGTATCCAATTCAATCTCTATTATTCTTGACCGATGGAATTTACAATTAAAGTTAACACCTTTCTTAAGCATATTAACCCTAATCCTAAATTATTTACCAGAATCTCTTCACTTAGTAATATAATTTAGAATCACATTAATATATAATGAATTCCCACACAAAAGAATAACTCTCCAGAAGAAACATGTATCTTATCTCTAAGTACACATGCAGTTCTCTCCAATTATGTCAAGATCTTATTACACATGTGATTTCTCAATCATCATGCATAATATCATAGATTGATACCCTAGAAATATCAATTAACAATTAAATAACATAATTGAATCAAGAAAAGATAAAAACTTTATTGAAAATTATAAATCAATTTAATAGTCACATTAAACCTTGGGTTCTATAATCCTAAATACAAGAGTCTTAAGCTATCATAATGAAACTAAAAACGAATTGCAACAAAATCAATAAATAAAACATGAAAAACCCCTTTTTATTGATGATAAATCTCTTCAATCTTGAAGTAGGTGTTGCTTTCGCCTTTTTCTCCTCCTTCTCTTCAAGTCTCTTCAGTTTTGAATGTCCAATCCTCTGTGCGAAACCCTAGTAAGTCCTTTTATATTGCATTGTAAAGTCTATTTTTTCGTCACCAGACATAGCCTGGGACACAGTCGTGTCCCCAGGTTGTGTAACTTTCTGACCTTGGCAAATCTTCCTGGATGGACACAGCCTGGGGATATAGTTGTATCCCAGATTGTGTAACTTCATAACTCATTCATTTGAACTTCAAATTGAGTGAAACTTGATTCCTTTTCTTCGTTTTCAATCCAAGAACGCGTTCAAACCTTGAAATCAAAATTTTACTCAATTAAGTATTAATTTCTTTAAAGAAAACCAAAGATGTAAGGGAAATACTATAAAATCACCATGTGAAATGTATTTAAAATAAGAGTTATCAAACTTCCTCACACCTGAGCATTTGCTTGTCCTCAAGCGAATAAATCAAAACAAAAATTTCGGAACAAGAAACGCTAAACAAAATTTCTCACTATTTAGGAAACCGGTGAATGAATACACTTGACCCGAAGAAAGGTAAGAAAATCATTTTCAATTAACTTGCAATGATAAAGTCAACCAATTTCACCCTTAACAATGTCATAATTTCACCTGACCATATTCGAATGCTCCACAATACTTAATACTAGAGTTTATTAGTTAATTTATGGAAGTCGAAGTTTACCCGAGTCATTTAACTAAGGATTCTTAAACTAGAAATTAGATTTAACATCTCGCTAACAGGGAAAGAGTCATAAAAATTTTGTCCATTTGACTAAAGTGTATACAATTCTCTCTTCAATCTCACCAAGCACCATAATCTAAAACAAACACATTTTACATCCACTCATCCTCTGATCATCCCCTTAGTTCATGCTTTTGTTGGGAGGTCTTTTAAATTTACTTTATTTAAGCATAATTGTGTTGGTAGAGGGAAAGAATCTTGCTCTTCTGACGGACTAAGACCGATCCATACCAACTTATTTCTTATATTGATGGCAGGAAAGAACCTTACTCTTCTGACAGACCAAGGTCGATCCATATCAATTTTTTCATTAGTATTGGCATTGGGACTCAATCTCGCTCTTCTGAAGGACTAAGACGAATCCTTACCAATTTTTTCAATTCATACACTTGTTATTACTTTTTTACCTCTAATCATTGTGATTTTTCAAGGGTTTCTCAGAAGAAGAATTTCATTTGTTTGTTTGCTAAAAATTATAGGGCTCTAAAAATTTCTAAGAGAAAAGTATACATAAAAGTAAATTTAAAAATAACCATGACTAACTCTTAACTAGTGATGTTGCTCCAATCTCAAGTCTTAGAGTCCCAAGCTAAATAACTCGTAACTTTACCCCCTAAAGATTTGACTAATCAATTTTAGTAAAGTATAATAAGATCAATAATGATCAAGATGACATAGTTGATTTGGCCTAACACTTGTTAATCACCTATTGCAAGTTAACTTAAAAATTAATTGGGTCAAATGTGAATAATTGGTCTCCTAAACAGTAACAAATTTATATATATCCTTTCCCTACACTTAAGAACGTACATTGTCCTCAATGTATGACTAAGAAAGCATAACAGAAAGATATGAAACAAGAAAAATCATCATAGGGAAAAAGGAAATACATATATGGAAAAAGAAACTAATACTTCCCTGCCAGTCGAAAATAAGGTAAAGAAGTTCATAACTAGGAAGCCATCGTCATTACATGTCTGATTGCACATACCTTGGCCAACTAAAAACAATAAAAAAAATAGGAACTAAGAAGAGGGATTAGAATCCGTCTCTCCATCATCCTCATTAGATGGTGCCTCCGCTATGGTTTCATCATCGTCTTATTCACTACCCTCAACATCCTCTTCACTGCCCTCGGCTTCCTCTGCACTACCCTCATCGTCCTCTTCCTCACTCTTACTGTCCTCATCATTTGCATCCGACTCTTTCGTCTTGAGAAATTTTTCCAATTTGTCTTGGCGGATATGAGGTTTATCCACACTTTCTCAGATATAATGAATCTCAGTCATCAAAATATCAAATTTATCCTCAAAGCTTGTTGAAGATGTCTGGCCTCGAGAGGTGCTTCGTGAGTGTTGACCTTGATGTTTCGTTGGTAAAGGGTTCATGAGTCGGAATGAATTAAGTGGCATAGGAGTGACTTGAGTAACAAAGGTAAGCGAAGGCTAAACGACAACCTTAGTTCGCATGGCTTGCATTAGTAAGGTGATGTAGGGGCCACAACAAATATGCCCTTTCTTCCGTGTAGTGGTTGCTTGGTGGTTGAAAAGTTCAGCTAGCTCAATGGTTAGATTGATTGGGTGTTTATGAATAACACTATACAAATAGAGGCAATCCTTATAGGAAACTACACTGGTGCTGAGGCCTCGACTAGTCAATGTATGTGTAAAGAGCCAATGAAGAACTTGATATTTAGGTTTGACTAATTGAGAAGCCTTACTCTTTGCTAGGTCATAAGCATCACCAACAGTAATTTTGTTCCAAAACGTCCCTGGTGTTACTCCATGTGGAAAACGACATGTTAAACGTTGGAACTCTTTTGTCCGTGTGTATTTATCCTCATAAAGACCAAGATATTTGCCCAATTGAGCTATTGTCATGTGGAAAGGCTGGCTACTCAAAGTGAAATGGAGTTTGCGTTTGGGGCCCATGCCACTAGCACTCTCTTTATTGAGTTTATATGTGCATAAAAACTCCAATGTTAGCTCCTTATAAACTGGAGCTTCAAGAGATAAAAATCGCTCCCAAATGGTTCCTTCCAATAGTTCCTTCATTTCCGTTGTGAGCTCCAATTGAGCGAGAATATCCCAATCCAAATGAAGGGTGTCACTGAAGGGCTTGTTCTTAAGTAAATTATAGCGTTGCGACTGGTATTCCTCTCTGAATTGAAGCATTGGGTGCTCTATCGAAGGGAGAGTGGCTAATGGTTCAACAATGGCACCTTCTTGTGTTGAAGATGATGCTGTATACTTGGATTTTCTTCGAACTATAAGCTTTGTGTGATTTGCCATTGACTACCTGAGAAGAAACACCAAACCAAATAAAAAACGCGCATCCTTGCCACACGTAGTTCAAACTAAGACAGAGTTATAAAAGAGTAACAGTGAGGAATATTGAAAGAATTCTCATTGGGACATTTAAACAAATATGTAGAGTGCATCCATAAAACTAGTTGGTGTAAAAGAAATGGCTAGCAAATTCTTCCAACTAATTATACAGTAGACCCACTACATTACAATCAGCTTGAAAAGCAGGCGTCCCAACATATCAAAGACACTAAATGTCCCAAAATCACTCTCACAATGCTAACCCTAACTAGCGTAATTGAATAATGATCATCGAAGTGGTAAATAGAATTCGTGTTGGAGAGATCATACAGTAATATCTAACCAGAAGAGGCATCATAAAGGCATGGAAATCTATCAACACAAGGCAATTGTGTATGTTTATTATGAAAGAATAAAAACGAAGTAAATTCTCAAACAAAATGCATGTACCAATTCACAAAAGACGTAAAATTCGGTTACCTAAGCATGCCTAAACAATGATGAAAATAAAGCATAAACAAGAGAGGACAGAAAAAAAAATTAAGAGAACTTACTTGGATCGGGAACGTGAGGAGAAGATGAAATGTGAAATGAATTTGTGTAGATGTTTGTAAGTATTTGAGAGGGTGTGTGTGTGTTTTAATAAATTGTGCAGGGTGTATATTGAATCGTGTAGGTGCTGGGCAGACACGGGCTGGGATACGACCGTGTCCCACGCCCGTATAACTCTCTGTTTTCAATGCCTTACCTAGGCGAACATGGGTTGGGACATAACCGTGTCCCATGCCTGTGTAACTCTCTGTGTTCGCGCGTTAATACTGGGTGCATACAGGCCGGGACACAACCGTATCCCATGCTCGTGTAACTCTCTGTGTTCGTGGCATATGGCTGAGCATACATGGGCTAGGATACAATCGTGTCCTACGCCCATGTAACTGTGTCCCACGCCCATGTAACTCTCTGTGTTCGCGGCATATGGCTGGGCGTATACGGGCTGGGATACAACCATGTCCTACGCCCATGTAACTCTTTGTAGTGATAGGTCATTGAAGGGGCTTGGATGGACACGGGCTGGGACACGGCCGTGTCCCATGCCCGTGTAACTTTCTGTTCTTTTTTTTTTTTTTTTGTCAACCTAAATTCATGAATTTAAAAATAAAGGAAACTTAAAGAAATAAGATTACTTAAACTAGAAAAATAAGATAAAGAAAACTAAAGAGAAGAAAAAGAAAATGAAACTAAAAAGAAAAGCCTATGACTAAAATTGAAACAAATAAAAGCAGCAAAGCAAAACTAGATCAAAGAAAAAATAAAATGGAATAAACTAAAAGAACTAAAGTGTGAGCAAAGTTAAACATGGGTTGCCTCCTAAGAAGCGCTATAGTTAATGTCGATAGCTCAACGGGATACGATTGTAGCTCATGATCGTTCTGTCGAGTGGAGATAAAACTCCTCTCGTCTAACATGCTTCAAATTTCCACTCAAGTATAACTTTAATTGTTGCCCATTTACCTTAAATGTGCCTTTCTCCGAGTGTGTAACTTTAACAGTCGCATATGGGAAAACTTGTGTAATTGTAAATAGGCCAGACCACTTAGATTTCAACTTACCTGGGAATAAACAAAGGCGAGAATTATACAAAAGGACATGATCACCTTCTTTAAATTGTCGACCTTGTTTGATTTGCTGATCATGGTACTTTTTGGCCCTTTCTTTGTATAATTTGGAGTTCTCATATGCTTTTGTTCACCATTCCTCTAGCTCATTCAATTGAAGTTTCCTATCAGAACCTGTACGCTCAAAATCAACATTAGTACTCTTAATTGCCCAATAAGCCTTATGTTCAATCTCTATCGATAAATGACAAGTCTTCCCATATACAAGTCGATAAGGTGTGGTCCCTAGTGGGGTTTTGTAAGCAGTTCTGTGTGCCCATAGAGCATTATCCAACTTTTCTGACCAATCTTTCCTATGATACTTTACGGTTTTTTCAAGAATTCGCTTAAGATCGCGATTAGCAACTTCCATTTGGCCACTATTTTGGGGGTGGTACGGGGTGGCTATTCTATGTGTAATGCCATAACGTTTCAACACTTGGTTGAGTTGGGCATTACAAAAGTGTGTTCCCCTATCACTTATAATTGTCCTAGGGGTGCCAAATTAAGAAAATAGGCTTTTCAAGAATTTTTTTACTACCCTAGCATCATTAATAGGTAAGGCTTTAGCTTTTACCCACTTAGAGACGTAATCAATAGCTACTAAGATATATTTATTTCCATTAGAGTTCAGGAAAGGACACACGAAATCGATTCCCCACACATCGAATACCTCGACCTCGATGATAGGGTTTTGTGGCATTTCATCCCTATGAGATATATTCCCCACTCGTTGACAACGATCACAAATCTCAACGTATTTCTAGGCATCTTTGAATAAGGTAGGCCAATAAAATCCAGCCTCTAGGACCTTATGAGCTCTCCTATTGGCGTTATGATGCCCACCCGTAGGCCTCGAATGACAATGGCTCAAAATTCTCCATCCTTCAAGGTGCGGTACACACCTATGAATAACATGATCTGCACATACTTTAAACAGGTAAGGATCATCCCAAAAATAAAGTTTCACATTAGAAAAAAATTTCTTCTTTTGCTGGTGTAGAAGTCCTTTCGATATAATCCTAGTAGCTAAAAAATTAGTAATATCTGCGAACCAAGGAATTTCCATATCACTTACCTGGGCGATGGCATAGAGTCGCTCCTCAGGGAATTCATCTTTGATCTCATTCTCATCGAGCATTTCCAAGTTTGAATTCTCCAATCGAGATAGGTGATCTACTGCTAAATTCTCAGCTCCTTTTTTATCTTTGATCTCCACATCAAACTTTTGTAGCAACAAGATCCACCTAATCAGTCTTAGTTTTACATCTAGTTTTGCTAACAAGTACCTAAGGGTAGAATGATTAGTGTAAACAATCACTTTAGATAGAAGCAAATAAGAGCGAAACTTATCAAAGGCAAAAACAATTGCTAGCAACTCTTTTTCTGTAGTAGTGTAGTTCACTTAAACATTAGCAAGAGTTTTGCTAGCATAGTGAATTGGTTGAAAGTGCTTCTTCGGTCTTTGCCCCAGCACTGCCCCTACTGCATGATCACTTACATCACTCATAAGTTTAAAGGGAAGTGCCCAATTAGGTACTACCATGATTGGCGCATTGGTAAGTTTCTCTTTAAGGATATTGAAAGCTTTCAAATACTCCTGAGAGAAAACATAAGGTACATCCTTCTCTAATAACTTAGTCAAAGGGCGGGCAATTTTTTAGAAGTCCTTAATGAATCGCCTATAAAAACCTACATGCCTTAAAAAGCTTCTTATGGCCTTAACCGAAGTTAGAGATGGGAGTCTTGCAATCGTGTCCACTTTGGCAGTATCAACCTCAATTCCTTGATATGAGATCTTATGGCCCAGCACAATACCCTCTTGTACCATAAAGTGGCACTTCTCTCAGTTGAGTACAAGATTAGTCTCTTCACACCTGATAAGTACCATGTCCAAATTATTCAAACAGTGGTCAAATGAGTTGCCAAAAACTGAAATATCATCCATAAATACCTCCATTATGTCCTTAATCAAATCATCAAAAATGGCTAATATGCATCGCTGGAATGTAGCAGGTGCATTGCAAAGACCAAAAGGCGTTCTACGGTAAGCAAAGGTGCCATTAGGACAAGTGAAAGTGGTCTTCTCTTAATCTTCCGGTGTAATAGGTATTTGAAAATAACCAGATAAGCCATCTAGAAAACAATAAAACATATATCCAGCTAGTCGTTCTATCATTTGATCAACAAAAGGTAAGGGGAAATGGTCCTTTCGTGTAGCATCATTTAACTTTCTATAATCGATACATACACGCCAACCTATTACCGTTCTCATTAGGATCAATTCATTCTTTTCATTAGGAACTACTGTCATCCTACTTTTTTTTGGAACTACTTGCACTGGACTCACCCATGAGCTATCAGAGATAGGATATATCATACCTGCATCAAGGAGTTTAATAACTTCCTTTTTTACTACCTCTTTCATGTTTGGATTCAAGCATCTCTAGGGCTGTACAACCGGCTTATGGTCTTCTTCCATTAAAATCTTATGAGTACAAAAGGAAGGATTAATACCTCGAATATCAGATATTTTCCAAGCAATGGCCCTTTTATGCTCCTTGAGTACTTTCAGCAACCTTTCTCTCTGTTCTTCTTCTAAATTGGATGCTATAATTACCGGTAATTTGGAGTCTTTCTCTAAGAAGGCATATTCTAAGTAAGCAGGTAATTGCTTTAACTCCAATACTGGTGGCTCCTCAATCGAAGGTTTTAACTGTGCTTCCTTCTTCTTTTCAAACTCTTCAAACCCTTTCTCAATAGAGGTAGGTTTATTTGCCTCCAGTTGGGCTACCACCTCGGATTTGATAGGATCTTCCAAAGCTTCTTTCATGCTTAATTGCAAGCAACTCTCCAGCGGATCCTTGAAAAGAACTTCCTGCATATAACTTGAAACAAAAGTGTCAGTAACATCCAAAAGGTAGCAAGTATCATCCTGATCAATAGACTTTTTCATAGCCTCAGAAATTTTAAACATGATCTCTTCATCTCCTACTCTAAGAATGAGCTTGCCATCACTAACATCAATGATAGCCCTAACGGTAGCTAAAAATGGTCTACTTAGGATAAGGGGCAACTCAAAATCTTCATTCATGTCCAATATCACAAAGTCAACTAAAAAAATAAATTTACCCACTTGAATTAATACATCCTCAATAATGCCTCTAGGATACGTCACAGATCTATTAGTTAATTGCAAGCTCATGTATGTGGGTTTAGGTTCCCCTAATCCTAGTTTCTTGAAAAATTTGTAAGGCATTAAATTGATGCTAGCACCCAAATTAGCTAAAGCTTTGTCAACTAACAAGTTACCAATATGATAAGGAATTGTAAAACTTCCTGGGTCTTTTAGCTTCTTGGGCAACTTATTTTGCACGATCGCTGAACATTCTTCACTCAATATGACTGTAGAAAGCTCCTCAAGCTTCCTTTTGTTGGATAACAAATCTTTTAAGAACTTAGCGTACTTCAACATCTATGACAAGGCATTAATGAGAGGTAAGTTAATATGTAGTTGTTTAAAGAGGTCAAGGAACTTACTGAATTGTTGGTCATTGTGATCTTGCTTGAGTCTTTGGGGATATGGGATGGGTAGTTGATATTCCTTCGCTTTAGATGACTCTATGTCTTCTGTTGCTTTCATCCCTTCATTGCTCTTACTAGTCTCCTCGCTAACCTTCCTCTCAGCATGCAACTCCTTCCCACTTCGAAGTGTCATTGCCTTGACATGTTCCTTTGGATTGGTTTCTGTATTTCCTGATAGTGTTCCTTGTGGTTTTTCAGAGAGTAGCTTCGCAAGTTAACCAATTTGGTTCTCAAGGTTACGATTAGACGCCTCTTGATTCCTCAACGATGATTCCATGTTAGATAAGCGAGCTTCATTGCCCTGAATATATTTTGTAAGAAGTTCTTCCACATTGGACTTCTTTTCTTGAGGAAGAGGAGGTGGGAATGGTCTTTGAAATCCAGGTGGGCTAAAGTTGGTTTTCTGCTGGCCTTGGTTTGGATTTCCTTATGACAAATTGGGGTGATTCCTCCATCCGGGATTATAAGTGTTGCTGTAGGGGTTATTTTGTTGCTTGGGTAGATTTCCTAGATAATCTACCTGTTCCAGTTGCTCTTGTGCTCCATAACCCTGCATACTAAAGTCACTTACATCCGATTGTACTTGTTGAGGGCCAACAGAGAGTGCATCAATCTTCTTACTCAATAGGTCCACCTTAGCTGCCAGAGCAGTGGTCAAGTCCACATCATAAATTCCCATAACCTTTTACTTAGCTCTAGTGCTTTCCCATTGATAATTGTTCATTACTATTCCTTCAATCAGGTTTTATGCTTACTCGGGTGTTTTTGTGTACAAAGTACCTCCTGCAGATGCATCAATCATCTGTCTCGTAGATAAATTAAGACCATTATATAAGGTCTGAATTTGCATCCATAGTGGGAGGCTATGATGTGGGCACCTCCTGAGCAAGTCCTTGAATCGCTCCCAAGTGTTATATAGAGTCTTCGCTTCCAATTGGGCAAAACAAGAAATGTCGTTTTGAAGTTTAGCGGTCTTCGCAGGTGGGAAATACTTCTCCAAAAATTTCTCTATCAATTCATTCCAAGTTGTGATTGAATTTCATGGTAGAGAGTTCAACCACTGCTTTGCTCTACTCCTTAAGGAAAAAGGAAATAGCCACAGTCGAATGGCATCATCCGTGGCTCTGTTGATTTTAAATGCATCACAAATCTCTAGAAAGCTAGAGATGTGGGCATTAGGATCTTCGTCTTGGAGATCATCAAACTGAACATATTGTTATACCATTTGTATGATGTTAGGTACAATTTAGAAGTTATTAGCCGTGACGGTTGGCCTTATGATACTAGAGTCAGCTCCAATAAGTATAGGCCTTGAATAGTCGGACATGGTTTGATTTGCTTCATTACCATTGTTAGCCATGTGTGATGGATCTTCTTGATTGATGAATTGAGTGTTGGCCTCTTCGCCCTCTTCCTTGATCTCAACAATTGACTCATCTTCTATGGTAGCCATAATTTGTCTAAGTCGTAATCTCAAATTTTGAAGGACAGTTCTCTCAATTTCAAGATCAAGTTCTACCAAATCTTCTAGGTTGCTTCGGGTCATGTACTACAAGGGCAAGAAATACAGAATCAATTGCAGCTCTAGGTAATAAAATAAACAATGAAAACAAAAGAAAAAAAATGGTCAATGTAATAAAGTAACTAGTGTTCTTAATATCGAAAATCCCCGGTAACGGTGCTAAAAACTTGATGTTAGGCAAGTGCATCTATCAGTTTTAATATAGCAGAAGTGAGTCTGAGTCGATCCCTCAGAGACTTCGAGCACTAATATTAACCTTAGCTCTATTATCTAACCGGAAAATTGTGATGAGTTGAATGAATTAAAAATACTAAAATTAACAAATTAACCTAATTATGAGACTTGATTAAGCAATTTAGAAAGCGATAAAATTAAGAACAACTTCAAGAAAGCAAACAACGTATTTAGGAATTATTTCATCTGGTGTTTAACATGTGACCGCTTAAAATGTATCCAATTTAATCTCTATTATTCTTGACCGGAGGAATTCACAATTAAAGTTAACACCTTTCTCAAGCATATTATCCCTAATCTTAAATTATTTATTGGAATCTCTTCACTTAGTAATATAATTTAGAATTGCATTAATGTATAATGAATTCCCACACAAAAGAACAACTTTCCAGAAGAAACATGTATCTTATTTTTAAGTACACATGCAGTTCTCTCCAATTATGTCAAGATCTCATTACACATGTGATTTCTCAATCATCATGCATAATATCATAGATTAATACCCTAGAAATATCAATTAACAATTAAATAACATAATTGAATCAAGAAAAGATAAAAACTTTATTGAAAATTATAAATCAATTTAATAGTCACATTAAACCTTGGGTTCTATAATCCTACATACAAGAGTCTTAAGCTATCATAATGAAACTAAAAACGAATTGCAACAAAATCAATAAATAAAACATGAAAAACCCCTTTTTATTGATGATAAATCTCTTCAATCTTGAAGTAGGTGTTGCTTTCGCCTTTTTCTCCTCCTTCTCTTCAAGTCTCTTCAGTTTTGAATGTCCAATCCTCTATGCAAAACCCTAATAAGTTCTTTTATAATGTATTGTAAAGTCTTTTTTTTCGTCACCAGACACAGCCTGGGACATAGTCGTGTCCCCAGGTCATGTAACTTTCTGACCTTGGTAAATCTTTCTGGATGGACACAGCCTGGGGATATAGTTGTGTCCTAGACTGTGTAACTTTAAAACTTCATAACTCATTCATTTGAACTCCAAATTGAGTGAAACTTGATTCCTTTTCTTCGTTTTCAATCCAAGAACGCGTTCAAACTTTGAAATCAAAATTTTACTCAATTAAGTATCGATTTCTTTAAAGAAAACCAAAGACGTAAGGGAAATATTATAAAATCACCATGTGAAATGTATTTAAAATAAGAGTTATCAATGTTCTACTAGACAAAAGTGATACTCCTAGGGTTTATAGTGTTAAGGGAAGGAATCTAAGTTAATGAGGAGAAGATCCAAGTTGTTCTGGAATGGTCAATGCTAAAGAATGTCACTAAGGTTCGAAGTTTTCATAGCCTAGCTTCTTTCTATAGTTGATTTATTAAGGACTTTAGCACAATAGTTGCCCTATTGACTGAGTTGACTAAGAAAAGTGAAAGATTTAGGTAGAATGACCAAGCTGAATAGAACTTTAGAGTAATCAAGGAAAAACTCACCTCGGTACCTGTCTTATTACTGTCGGATTTTGATAAACCCTTTGAATTAGAATGCGATGCATCGGGAGTTGGAATTGGTGCTGTTCTAATGTAGGAGTGACGACCCATCGCCTACCACAACGAGAAACTTGGTGGTCCTACGTTGAACTATTCTGTGTACGAGAAAGAGTTGTAGTCTCTTTATCGAGCCCTTACTGTTTGGAAACATATTTGCTACCAAGAAAGTTTGTTATTTATATAGACCATGAGTCTCTAAAGCATTTGGGGAGTCAAAATAAGTTTTCAAAGAGGCAAGCTAAGTGGTTGGAGTTTATGGAATGTTTCTAGTACTTCATATAACACAAGAAGGAAAGTGCAAATGTAGTTGCCGAGGCTCTGTCACGATAGCAAATGTTACTGACCACTTTGCAAAAAAA
Source organism: Lumnitzera littorea (assembly GCA_024138015.1). NCBI lineage: Eukaryota > Viridiplantae > Streptophyta > Magnoliopsida > Myrtales > Combretaceae > Lumnitzera > Lumnitzera littorea. The sequence continues at coordinate 52,255,156 of JAMXBB010000007.1, read as the reverse complement.
ATTGTTGGGATTCTCACTAAATACCAAGTAGTATGCTATGATTCTCATTTCAACCCTATCATAAAACAGTGTAAAGACGAAATTTCCATCAAGGGATATTATCTCAAGGATGGCTACTTGTTCAAGGACAGAAGGCTATGCATGCCAAACGGTTCTACATATGACCTATTAATTAGGGAAGCTCATAATAGAGGATTATCTGGTCATTTCAGGAAAACCAAGACAACCAATCTGTTAAGAGAGAACTTTTACTGGCTAGGTTTGGCTAAGGATGTCCATAAGGTGGTTAATAGTTGTGAAGTGTGCAAACGTGCAAAAGGGAAGAGAGAACCCTATGGAGAATACATGTCGCTGCCAACACTAACCTCACCTTAGGCTAACCTCAACATGAACTTTGTCCTAATGTTGCCCCAGACATCCAAAGGTAGAGATTATATTTTTGTTGTAGTAGACTGCTTCAGTAAGATGGCGTACTTCATTTCGTGCCATTAAACTAATGATGCTCTATATATTGCTGATTTGTTTTTGCAGAAGATTGTTTGACTACATGGGGTACCAAAGACTATTGTCTTAGATTAGGACACAAAATTCTTGAGTTATTTTTAGAAGACTCTTTGGAGAAGACTTGGAACCAAACTTATATTTAGCTCCAGTAGCTACCCTTAAACTGATGGCCAGACTGAAGTGGTGAACAGGACGCTAGGCAATCTATTCAGAGCTGTTATAAGGAAGAACTTAAGGGATTAGGATCTATACCTACCCATTATAGAGTTCGCTTATAACTGAACTATCTATAACATTATTGGGAAGACCCTATTCAAGGTCGTCTATGGCTTTAATCCTACTATTCTAGTAGACATGATCGGTACCCCAACAGCTATTGAAGAGAGTCAATATGGAGTCAACAGAGCCCAAGAACTACATGAACTACACCAGTCTGTAACTAAGAAGATCGCTCAATTCAATCAGAGACGGCATGAAATTGGTAGCTAAGGCAACCGAACTGTTTCCTACCAACCAGGAGATTTAGTATGGATACACCTTAGCAAAGAATGATTCCTACACTTGAGATAGAACAAACCATCTCCTTGAGTTAATGGTCTGTTCAAAATCTTGAAGAAGATCAATCGCAATGCTTACTAGATCGAGTTACTTGATGACTATGGTATTTCTTCCACTTTCAATTTGTCTGATCAAATCCCTCACCAATCAACAAAAGATGACCCCACATGTGACCTAGAAGAGGAAGCTGAAACCACTTTAGATTTAAGGGAAAATCTTTCCGACCCCTAGGCAGATAATAGGAATCAACTTACTGGACTGATCACAAGAAGCTAAGCTAGGGGACTCCAAGGACTTACATGGAGAATACTAGCTTTAAACCATACCCGAGATGGGGATTCTTATCCCAAGTTGGCTTCCTACCAACTTGTCTGTCAGATCCTCATGTGTGTAAAAAATATTCCTGCCTAACAGCGAAGTCCTAATCTAGAAGACAACCTCAAACTAGCCGAGCCAAGCTCTCCAACTGACTATTGGCGTCTAACTTTAAGTTAGTTGATCTCTTTACCAGGTTGATCGGCTCTTGACTTGTTCTAGATCAGGTCAGCCCTTAATTGCAACGCATCCCTACCTCTGCCTACGTTGTATCATATTCTTGATGTCTAGTCATTAAGCGACATGTGTCTTTTGGTACAGTATTTCAGACTGACTTTTTCTTTTTCGCACTAAATATTCTTTGTCTCTTTTACCCTTTTTTAGTATGTCTTATGTAACCTAGTTGTAGAATACCCATTTATCTTTTTATACATATGAAGTAACCATAGTGGACGAGTATATAAACCCCCACTTTCTTGTATGCAAAGATCATATATCTCTTCAATACAGAAATTACTTACTTTAAGCAACCTTAATGTTCTTGTTATCATTCCACTCTTATCTATTCCCGTTAGTAAGGAATAGTAGCAAGTGACCCTTCAGTTTGGACTGGTGTGTCATATTTGGCGGATTGTAGGCCAAGTAAGATCAAGTGGTGCGTCACATCTATTCGGTAGTTGGCTAGGCTTTCTTAGCTTTTTCTTTTGTTTCTTTCTAGTTCGCTTTGTTGTGGTGCTTTTCTGTGTGTCTGATCTTTGGAGATGCATCAAGCACCCCATGGGCACGCTACAACAAATTGGTAAAGAAAAGCATCTTATAGGTTGGCTAAGATCTTAAGAAGGAGAGATTAAAGGGGAGATGCCCTATGGGCTTGCTAAAACCCCAAAATAGAAAGTGGTGAAGGGAAGTGTTTTATGGGTTCCTTAAGACCTTTAGGAGAGATTGCTAAAGGGAAGCACCTTCCGGGCTTATTAAGTGTAGACATCCCATTTTTGCTACTTTTTTACTTTTCAAAATTTTTAGAATAGTTAAAGGGTCTTAAATTAGGAAAAATACAAAAAATAGAAAATTTAAAAAAAGCCAAGAAGATAAGAAATTTAGAAAAAAACAAGAAATTTAGGAAAATACCAAGAAATGGAAAAATTAAGAAAAAATAATAAATTTAGAAAAGTAAAAAAAAAATTAGAAAAACTATAAAAATAAGAAATTTTAAGATAAAAAAAAGTAAAAAAGTTTTTTAGAGTAGTGATAAGATTCTTACTTTTATTTTTTATTTATTTTTATATATTAGTTAGTTATTTTTTAAATAAATAATTAAAAAAAAGGAAATGGGTCGGACCAGGTTTTAATAAAACCTGGTCCATTTTTGGACTAAGTAGGGCCCAAAGGCCCTATGTGCAGTAGGTTAGGAAGCGTGCTCCATTTTTATTTCAACCATACGCGTAGCACGTAGCCTGTGCCGCTCTCCTTTCTTCTTCGTCTTCCAGATTTCGCAATTGCAAGCTCTTGGTTCTCAATCTTTTATTTTTCTTAGGTAGTCTGTTTGTGGTCATTTTTGACCTCATTTATTACACAATTTCACCAAATTAATGGTGAAATCGTATAATACGTATGGCCTACTTTTAAATCTATCCCAAAACCAATCTAAATTTAGTTGAATGTGCAATTAAAATCAAGCTCAAAAGAGAAAAAAAATTCAATTTTCGGGTCAAAACTCATTAATGGTTTTCGACAAATTAATTCAAATTTCCCAACATTCTTAGCTTAGGTCTTGTACTTACAGTATAAATAGGCCTTTGTTCTTTACTTTCAACATACATACGCTCAAGAATCCCTCTAAGGAGCATACACACTACACTTTCTCTCTCTAGTACGGTTCCTCTCTCTCTATGGGATAGCCTCCTCCATGGCGGTTTTCAACAAAAATCAGCACCACCATCAGATTTCTCATACCCAAAAATCCCAACTAAGACACTCCACTTCAATTCCTTGGGTCAATTCGAGCCGATCGAGCCGACTGAAGCCAACCAAGCTAATCTAAGCCAACTAAAGCTAATCGAGCCAACTACGAGTCGAACGAAGTTGACCGAGTCGACCTAAGCCAACTATGTCGACATTAAGCCAACCCCAAGTAGAATCAAGTCGACCCGGTTTGCATAATTTTTTTTTCCTTTCATTTATTTGCTTATTTATTTTTTGTTGTTTTCCATGCAAGTGTAATAATTAAAAAGAAAAGAAAAAGAAAAGAGAAAAAAAAGAAGAAAAGCAAAAAAAAAAGGAAAAAGAATAGCCTATTTTTATTTTTTTAGAAATAGATAAAATAAAATAAATAAATAAATGAATGGATAAAATCTTATCACCTAGAAAAATAATTTTTTAAATAAATAAAATAAATGGACTATTTTTTTTTTCAAAATTAAGGCAATTTAGAAATTTTCAAAGAATAAAATTTCCAATTTATGACCTTTTTTTTAGAAATTTCCTTAAATAAACTAAATTAGGTTAAAAATGTAAATCCGGTGTATTTTCAAATTAAAACAAACATAACCCTCTAAAATTTTATAAAAAAGACTATATACGTTTGATTTCGAATAACAGGTATGTAGACACCTATGCAGCAACGGTAAAAAATATATAAAAAAAAAAACCTATTTTTCATTTTTTAGTTTAGATTCCTTAAGTTATCTAATACAAATAAATAATTGAGTTTTGTTTTATAGAATTGAAGGGTGATTTTTAAGATTAAAATTAAAATTGAAAAGTTAATGGTACCTATAAGGGTTTAAAATCCGAACCCCCGGATTTAAATCTTTAGTTTTAAAACCATTTTATAAAATTGGTTTTCTCGTTAGATCAGTGACTATATTATAATTAATCTACATAATCGGTTATAACTTAACTTTGTTCTCCACTTCGGTTAGGTAGCAACTCAAAGCGTTTTCAAAATATAAAAAATTGGTTTTCTTTAAATCCTAGTTGAAGGTCAGTATTAAATGGGTGGAGATTAATATTGATCAGTTTAAAGAATAACTAATTTAAAAAAACTAAGAAGAAAAAACTAGGCTTGATACTAAGACCTTCAATAGAATTTGGTGAAGGGAAGCGCCCTATAGGCTCGCTAAGACCTTAAATAGAATTCGGTGAAGGAAAGCACTCTATGGGCTTGCTAGGATCCTAAAGAGAGAAGCAATGAATCAGGGTAATGCTCTAAGAGTTGACAAGAACCCTAAGGGAGAATATGAGTTGGGACAGCGCCTTTAAAAGTTGGATAGAACCCTAAAAGAGTATTGAAGATGAGAGAGCACTCTAAGAGCTAATTAGTACACTAAAAAGGATGAATTTATGACATGGGATAGTGTTCCTTAAGTTGGCTAGAACCTTAAAAGAGATTTGATGAAGGATTGAAAAGGAAGGAACATAACCAATTTGAAAAACTTCTTGACCATTTATGATAAAAAGGCATCAAGGATTAGGTCCTTTAATGATTTAGATTAATATGATCAGCTTAAAAGGTATTGCCACATTAAAAGGGAGACAAATAACCTAAATTGAAAGTTTAGTTGCTCGAGTTGACATGGATATGAAAATGGACAAAAAACTTATGATAAGCCTTTACTTTCTCTCTCTCTTCTTCTTTTCTTTTTTTAATTTTCTCTCTCTCTCTCTCTCTTTTGAAAGTTTGCTAATGGTTATAAATTCTTATTTAAGAATCAAGTGTTATAGTCCTTGATAACCATGTAGGGCATCTAAATGTGCCTGACCCTAATGCTGGGCTTCTTTGTAGGGCTTTGTGATTTTAATCATTTCTTTCCTAAGGAAAAGGTGACTCAGGATTAGTTTAGTCAAAGAGGGTTTTCTTGCAAACTCTCGATCTAGATTACACTCTTGACTACGGTCCCAACAATTATAGTCCATTTTATAAGTGATACGCTTTGATCAATTTGTTAGGTTTTTTTCAATTTAGCATTATGAATTTATGCTTTTGGTCAAAGGGTTTCAAGAAGGACTAATGAGAAGGCCTATTTTGAAAGAAATACTTTTATTCAACCTAAGAGTGTAAGTTAAGAACTTTTATGAAAAATTAGAAGTGTGCTTGCCCCAGTTTTAAAAACAATTTTTATTAAAGATAAATTATCCTTTAATATAAGAAGAGATTTATTAAGTAAGGGTGGTATTATAGGTGAGAAGACTTTGTGCTTGTGATTAAGGATGTGTAAAGTGGCTTTTTGTGATTTAGGATGGATAGGTAGGGCTTATGTTTTTAGGTCGATCATGTAGTTTAGAATGGGCATAAGGGCTTTATGTTTCTTGGCAATGTTTGGGCTTTAATTATGAGCCTTACATTTTATAGGCTTTCTTCGGTTAGGGCTTTTCTCTTATACACAAGCTCAATTTTCAAGCTTTTTTCCTTTTTTTTTTCTCTCTTCTTTTTAATTATTTCTTCTTATTTTTTCTGTCTTTTTAATTGCTTTGCTCCATTATTTCTAACTGTTCTCTCTTTTCTCTTAGCCTTAAGAGTGATTATCTCCATTGTTGAGTTTTTGTCTTTTAAGAGATTCAAGACCCTAAATCCATCGATTTCTAGCATATAGGCTTAGATCAAGTATGTATAGGCTTGAGGTATTTGAAAAAGAGTTGGTCTCTTCTTCATTTTAAAGAAAAATAACTTGTCAAAAATAAAAAAATTTGTTCTTGAATTAACTTTACATAAGTAAGCACAAACCAATTTTATCCTTCATTCCTGATTAATGACCTTAACCTCTAAATTGCTTCATTATGGGTTAGTTCTTGACAAGGTTCTAAATTTGACAATTTCTTCAAATTGTTCCAACGAGGTTAACAATGGATAGTCATGTTTAGGATTTGAAAATGAATGCCTCATAACATTTTAATCTGCGTATCAAATTCAAAATGGACCTCCTTTAAGGAATGAGTCTAAAGTGTCCTCAACACAATGTCACTTAACTCTTAAAGTGTTTAAGGTTAGTGTGTGGGACATAGTTTACCTCTTTTCATTCTAGACTTTTCAAAATAAGATGCTAGAACATACGTTCATTTGCTCTAATATTAATCAAACTGTAATCACCCAACTTAAAAGGTAGAGAAAGATAATTTTATTTCATATGTTATAAAGCCATTCAAAACAAGAATTTATTATAGATTTTATTGAAAAGAACTTTGAATCTTCTTTGCCCCTACTTTAACTTGCTCCATTTAAGCATTCAACTACTTAAGACGACACTTGAGCTTATCAAAAAGTATTGGTAAATTCAAAAGAACTAGTGCTTTAGGTGATTTAGTTGAACTCCCCTCTTGACTTAAAGAAGGACCAATTTCCTGAAGCTCTAATTGAATGACTTTAGTATTAATCAAGTCTTGAATCTTGTTCTTGAACCTTCAGCATTTTTCAGTAGAGTGCCCCTTCTAATCCATATGATAGTCGCATCAAGCTTCTAAGTCAAAGTTGTATGGTTGGTAATTTGTATTAGAGGCTTCATACTTGTTTTTTCTCACTCATCCTTAGTACTTTTCTTTTTAGGCCACCTTCTTTATCTGGGCTTACTGACATTTGATCAGTATTGGACATCGAGTGTTGAAATCTTCTAAGTACCAGGCCTATTGCTATTTCTAAGTTTGTAATGCTCTTTTGTAGTATGACTACCTTTTCTTCTAGATTTGAGAGTCTCTTTTTTAGGTTTGAATCTTAAGACACTTAGAGAGTAATGATTATCAGGAACAAGATTTGCAATTGTTGGGCCATTTGATGTACCATTTTTTCTAAGGAGGCGATCTTATCATCTGTCATTTGAATTTGATTGAAAGAATTCTTACCCGTTCACAACCTTTCTTTTCTTCTTCTTTTTTTTTCTTTTCTTTTATATAGAGAAAAAGGACCAGCTTAACATCTTTTAAGGAGAATTTTTACAAAAGTGGAGACAAAGAAAGTTTATAACATATTTCACAAGGGACGACAAGAAAGAAAGAAAAATGCATGTGAGATATATTTGTATGAGAAAAAACTTAGAGTAAGAAACGATTTATGGTGAATAAAGGAAAGTATGTACAACTTGTAAAACATTACTTATAGAAAGTGTTATTTAAAAGAAAAGAAATATTTTACAAAAGAAAATCTTATGAGACAATTGATATTTACAAATAATTTTTAATTAGATAATCTAGATATAATATAATGGGAAGGGAAATGCTGGTAAGGGGATTTATTTTACAGTTATAAGGCTTTATACAGACGAATAGGGATTTATGAATTTGATAAGGAGACTAAGGATTTACAAAGTTGAGAGAGTTTATGATAATTTATAGAGTAGTGGATTGTAAAATTTTACAAAGAGGAACAAAAAATGATGATTTAAATTCAATACCTTTTAAAGCAAGGAAGACTATTTACAAGTGATGAGGTTCTTTAATTATTACAAAGGCTAATCTACAAGTATGCCTTAAAGCCTAATGGTCTTATTCTAAAATGGTGACTTAACTAGTGGTAAAAGAAAATTATTTACAAACGTGTGTAAAAGCAAATATTTACATAAAGACAAGGAAAGATGAAGGTATATGGATGCAGATGCAAATGATCGGTGACTAAATAGTAATGTGGCAAATGTTTAGGGTTGAGACTGTACCGAAATTCCATTATTATAGGACAAGGAAAGTATATTACAACATTTTTTATGGTATAATGGAATTCTAATAGGTTTTCAACCTTTCATTGGTGATATGTCCCATTACTATTTATCTACCAGTCATGTATACAATTAGGGTATGTTCTAAAGGTCTTAAAACTCTATGACCCTATGCATTTTCGAGAAAATAGTTCATTGATCACATCAAAGCTTAAGTGAGGTAGCCTAATTAATCTCGAGCCGTGGTTACACCATAGCACCCAAAGCCTACATAATGGCCCTCCCCGTCCAAGGGTCCTAATACGATTAGGGTTTAACCATTTTTATCATAAATTCATGATTCATAAAGTAAATTCCCTCCATTTAAAAACTTAAATAAAGATACCTAGCAAAAAAGTTAGTACAAAAATAATAATAAATAAACAAATATAAAAATTACACATAATAAGGTGATTTTAACAATTAATTCTAAATTTGGAAAGTTAGATGGTTAACCCTCTTGACGTCCTTAGTGGAGTTGCCATTCTATCAAGCCTAATTTTTTTTTTCATTTTTTATTATTTTCCTTAATCCAGTCAATATTAAACCCTAACTCGTTTAAAATTGATTCTTGACTAAGAGTTAAAGAAAATTGGTTTTAAAAAAAAAAAAATTGTAAACTTTTGGAGTCACCACTTAACTGGAGTTAGGAAATAGTTTAGGTCAAAACCAAAAACCAAATGGATGGATTTGGTTTTGATCTAAACACTGGTTTACATAAGAAAACCGATTTTTTTGGAAAAAAGGGTTTTGAAAAACTAGAGATTCGAGTCTGGGGTTTAGGTTCTTTAAGTCCTTATAGCTATCATAAACTTTCCTAATTTACATTTAACTTCTTGAAATCACCTTGTAAAAACTAACATTAAATGAGTTAGATTTTTTTTTTTATTTTTACTAAATTGAGTAATTTGAGCTAAAAGTGGAAAAACTAACTTTTTCATTTTTTTACATTGCCTCGGAGGTAACAACATATCCACTATTTGGGATCAAACATGCGTAGTTCTTTTCCGAAAACCTTAGCTGGTTGGTTTATTTTTATTTTGAAAAGTGGGTCAAGTTTACGTTTTTAACCTAATTCGAGTTATTTAAAGAAAATTTCTAAAAGGGTCTTAAATCGGGAATTTTATTTTTGGAAAGTTCTAAAAGTGCCCTAATTTTAAAAATGGATTGATTTATTTTTGTTTATTTAGAAAATTAACCATTCAAAATGATAAAACAATTTTTTCTAAATTTTATTTTTATTTATGTATTAACTGAAAATAAAAATAAAGCTAAACTAAGCTTTTTTCTTCTTTTCTTTCTTTTATTCACTTTTTCCTCTTCTTTTTCTTCCTTTCTTTTTTTTTTTTAGTTTTTAGTTTTTTTTTCTTTTAAGTTAATGTAAAATTTGAATTGTAGAAAATAAAATAAATGAATAAATAAATAAAATTTACAAAGCAGAAGCAATATTAGAGGAGAGCTTCACCAAAAGGCATGTAGGTTGAACTTTGGGGCGGATTACGGTCAAGCTTTGGGTTACAGGTTGGGTTGCTTGACCCAATTTACGTACAATGCATGTGTCTTGGCTGAAGGAGGAGAGCAATGGTGTGGAGATCCTCTTATGGGTGATTTTCAAGGTGAGGAACCCTAATTTCATAGGTAAGTGAAATGTTGCGACTAAATGGGGCTGTTGGTGGTGGTTAGAGTTTAGCTGCGAGTGGTGGTTATGTGTGGCTTTTGGTGGTGGTTGCTAGAAGGGAAAGGAATGTTATGTTTTAGATTTGGGGATGTTGCGAGTGCATCAGTAATGGTATCGTAGACTGAAAACCACCTAATGTGGTGGTTCGAAATGGTATAGGTGGGGTAATAGAAGGTTTCACAGTAATGATATGGTTATGAGGCTAGGGTGTACGATTGCTGATGGGCTTGGTTTGGTTAGAGTGTTTAGGTTGAGGGGGAGTCAACTATTGTGGTGGCGTGGTCTTAGAGTTGTTGTAAAGAAGGGAGCAACGATGGTGGAGAGAGAGAGAGAGTTTGGGAGTTTTTAGGGAGAGAGATTGTATGCTTAGAGTGGTTTTCTGATGATTGCGTTCCTTTATTCAAGGAGTAGGAGGTCCACTTTATAGGTTGAAAGCTAGGATTGAAGATGGGAAGAGATAGAATGCCATTAAATGGGATTGGATGAGGGAAGAAGACCTGTGATTTGATCTCTAAATTGAGCACAAATTGAAGTTCAATTCTAGTCAAAGCCATGTCCAATATATTTGTTTTTAGCCAAAGATCGAGTGGAAGCTTCAAAATTCAATAAACAACTTGAATCAAGGAACTTCAAGAAGGAAAATTCAGGTTTTTATGTTTTTCTTTTTCTAATTTTCAAAAGCCGATTTGAATGTCTAAACGTATGAATCTAGATGTGTTCTTGGACTCTATTCGAAGTACTCCATGTAGAGAATAGGAATCATCCACTAATTGGTGTATTCTAGTATTGAAATTATGCGAAAGATGATACAGTTGAATGGGAAATTTGTACACTATTTATAATTCACCCAATTCTTGAACATGCAAAACCTAATTTTCATCCAATTGAATTTCTATTTCTTCCTAGGTCCTAAAGTGTGCTAACACAGTTGAATGGGAAATTTTGTAGATGACTAGGTGAATTTTGGTGACCAGCATGTGGATTTCTAGTAAATTTTCTCTAAATTTTGCATAATATACGTATCCAACCCACTTCACTTGATTTCTAATTCTTTTCCATGCCTTAATCTATAAGAAATATGTTAAGTAGCTATTTAGTACATATTTTATTAATTATTTATCATTTTATATCAATTTACTATGTATTTGTGATGTAATTTCACCATTCTTCAGTTAAATGTATATATATTTATTCATATACATGTATATTAATTATATCATGGACATTCATATTTCTAAATACTACTTGGTAGCACTTATATAAAAATATATATATATATATATATAGATATTTGTTACTAAAATATTTTACCTCAAAGAATCTACTAATTATAGAACTAATTTTCACACTATCGATAAGAAATAACTATAATATTATAATAAGTATACTTTCTAGCTATATTATTATTTTGTTAATATAATTTCCTAATCCGGTGTCTCAAGTTTATTTTGTGTTTTTTCACAAAAATCTAGCTTAATTAGACAATTTGTAAGAACGCTTTAACTTAACTACTTAGATCTTAAATGCTAATGTACAGGGCTTTACAATTGTCCATACGAGTAAATGAGGTGAATCGAATCAGTTTCATAATAGGATCAAATAGAGTTAGATTGAATAGATCAGATTGACTTAGATATGATAATACTGAATAATGCTACCACGGAAAATAAGAAATGATTAGCATTACATTTTGAGGTTATTGAACATATCATTTCAATTTTTTCCCTCTCTTAGGGTATTAAAAGTTGTAATTTGTGTCAAAATTTAATTAACCTTCATATGTTTTGAGGAAGTTATCTAGCTCCATTATTTCTTAGTTAGATTCTATACATTTTAAGTTACGTTAAATTATCATATTTGTATAATTGTGATAGAAATGTTTATTTATTAGTATCTTTGACTCTCATTCACGCATTGAATAGAGGGGGAATAAGAATTGTGGTTCTCTCTCTATAGTATGAACAAACTTATTGTACTCTCTATTTGGCTATAATTGTGGTTCCCCTTCCACACACAAACACGCCCCGCCCCACCCCCCCCCAATTGCCCTTTTTTCTTCTTCTCCTCATCTTCTTACTTTGAACCATTAGCATAGACCAACACCACGAAGGACTACAAAACTATTGGTACACCTATAGACCACCACTACCTATAGACCTCCATAGGATCACCAACGTATTTGCATACAAACACCACCCATATATTACCATATGACCACCAATGCATCCATAGACTACCATCACCTATAGACCATCACGCACCACTAATATACCCACAAACCATTACCCATAGATTACCACATGACCACTAATACAACCACAGATTACCACATGACCACTAATGTACCCATAAACCACTACCACTTCTAGACCACCACTAACCATAGCTACAATTGAGACATGCGTGCTTATAAACTACATCCATAGAACAAGAAATGATACCTATTAATTTCGTAAATTTTTTAATTGAAATCATAAAAAAGTTGGAATTTTTAAATGATTTTTGTTCATTGTTTTCTTAAGTATGAAGATAAAAATTTAAATGAAAATGTTTTTGAAAATTGTGTTATTGTTTGTAGGTTTGTAAAGTCATTGGGTTACTCATGTTTGTTGGCTTGAGAGGAAAATGGAGAAAGATGTGACTATAGGATTTATAAGGATATAATGGACATTTCCTTGATTTCTCTCTTATTCATTATATTAAATTAAATTTATGTCAGTAAGATAATGTAATGAGCTATTATATGCCTATTTTATTCCTAGTAAATTGCAATTCAATTCACCTTCTATTCCATACCATGAAGTGAACAGGCCATTAGTAATTTACTTGGAGTAATAAAACAAATATGAATAACTTAATTCACTTAAAGTGTAGAGCATTTGATTAAATTTTGCCATAATAAATCGTTCACTCAGCATATAGGTGATTTGATAGAATTTTGACTCGATATAGAAGATTTCTAGTAAATGTTTTTGTTATTTTTTCTTAGACATCTAAGATTCCCATAGTTAATTATTGGAAAATGTATAATTTTTTAACACATGTACCTACTCTTCTAATTGGGTCCTAATTTTTTTTTTTTTTAATTTGAGTTATCAATATTTTCCATGTTTTACAAAAGATGATTTCAGTTGTTAGAAATTCCATCCATCCTTAAGAAGTATTCACTTAATTATTCTACCTAACACCATGGGCTAATCGACTTGCTACCCACCATGCTCGAGTGGCTAACCTCCACTATGCCCAACCTAGCCAAAGGCATTTAATTTATTTTCTTAAGATTGTCCTTTTATTTCTAAAATCTTTCTTAATTTCTTGTACTTCTATTGTAAAATTTAACTAAACATATTTATTCATATTACTTCATCAAATTAATTACTATAAACCAATTAAAACTTGACATATACAAGGGATAGATAAAATTTTAACGAACGTGATGAAAGTCTCTTTTGTAAAATTTGAAAAATCATAACACAAATTAGGAAAAAAAATTAAGTACTCAAAAAAAGAAAAAAAGGTAGAAAACTCTTTCTTCTTGCATGCCTTTTCCTTAATTTTGTTTGGTGTATTTAAAATTATGTTGTGGGAGTTTAGTATTTAAATGTAATTAGAAGATCTATAAGTCCCAATATATTTGTGGAACAAACATACATTTAAAAAGTTTATAGGGTATGGAGAGCCATTTCAGTAATAAGACTTTTAGTAGATTTAATATATCGGGTTAGTTTATGTCACGAGACTCAATGAAGTAGGTCCAATTTCAAGGATATCTTATAAAGGTCTAGCTTTAGAGTTGGCAATTGAGGATACAACTTGTGAGCTGACACATGGCTAGTGCAATTATAAATAGGTTTGTGAATAAAAAAAATTAACATAAATAATAAACGAGTCAGTCTATTTAATTATAATAAAATTCATATCATATCTAAATTCAACCTATAAATCAATTTATTAAACAGACCCCAAAGTAGGTTTCTAGTTGGATCGCTAATGCTAAAACAAGCTAAGAATTATAATAGATAACAAAGATTTAAAATTTTTATTACTTATTTGTAAAGGAAAAAGACCACATCTCATCTTTTGATCATCCCTGAACAAACGGATTCATCCCTGCAGTTTGAGGCTTAGGATGCATATTCCGACACTGATCACTTTCGGTGCATTCGATGACAATGATATGACTTAATAAGCATTGGCATTTACCATCAAAACAAATGCCAGTGCCTATCTTGCATATCGTGCAATCATCATTCCTTTCGCATTTTTTTGATAGGACACCTGCATGAAATGAGCACAAGAAGATATTCGTTTATCTTTGCTTAAGTCCCATTATTTATACATATCATGTTAGAACAGTGAATTGGGCACTTATACGCTTCAAGAATCATAAGGAAAGTGATGAAAACGAATGCTTTTGTCATCTTTGATTTACTTTGCTTAGAATATGGGTGAAAAAGATTGAAGGGATGTATTTATATATGAAATTCCATCATTCTTTGCATATTATAGAGGGAGGAAGGGGAGAGGAGGAGGCGGGGGCTGATTATTGAAGATTAGTATCTATATTTAGATCCTATTTTTGGAAAGATATCTCTTATGGAGATATTATATTGAATTCTGAATTGGTCGTTTATTTAACTAATGAATTATTATATCTTTAAACTACAAGAGGATTCTTCCCTCTTCTATGTAATTACAATGAGAGAGAGAGAGAGAGAGAGAGAGAGAGAGGAAGGAAAATAGAAAAATTAAAAGATGTTCGCTGCTGGATTCGGTACACAAAATGCTGCAAATGGGGGAATACAATTCCTTTGCAAGATTAAATGAATAACTATTATTTGATATTTTGTAGCATATTTTTATAACTTTATATGAGATTTTAAAAGAATGATAAAAAAATAACTATTAATTTTCTAATCTATTTCTTAATAATTGCAATTTTAAAGCAAACATGTTATTTAGGTTTACAAAATTATTTAAATAGAAACAAAATTTATTTAGTCATTCTTTCAAATTATGCGATTTTTGGTTCATTTACCAATTAGTCAAATCATGTGTTTTTTTTTTTCTTTCCTTTTGAGTTTTGTTTCAAAAAATATTTTTTTCTTTTTCCCGTGGAGTTGTGCAATTTAAATCACTTTTCTCAAATGTAAAGAATAAAAGTATAGAATATAGAAGCCTAAGATCTCTTTTTTCCATTCAAAGTTTCATCTAAATTAGTTTGGATTATATTCCACATGAAATTTGGATATAAGTAACATAATTATCATTTCATTGTTCTTAATATATTTATAATATGATTTTTAGATATGAGAAGATCAATTGTTGTACCTAAACTTAAGCACCGGGCTGAACCGTCTCTCAATTGTTTGTTCATGAGTTAATGACATGGTGAACTATGATCGGTCAATGAGCAGGCAGTTCTAGGCTAGTTCATTAGGCCTAGCAGTTCAAGGTTCTTGAACCATTTTTTTTTATTTTTTAATTTTATTAATTTTTTTATATATACATTAATAATTTCTAATAATGTTCTTTTCTTTTTCTTTTTTTTTAAAGTGTATTAATTCATTAATAATTTCTAATTTTTTTTTATTAATTTCCAACTTAATACCATTCTAACTTTTTTTTTTCTCAAATTTTATTTTTCCTCATATTCAAATTCTTAATATTTAATAAGTTTTACAAAAAGGATTTACATTAACTGAAATTGAATTTTCCATTTATCCTTAACACCTAATTAACTTATGATTAATTATCTATTATTAGTTTGATGATATTATTTTAAAAAAAAATTATCATTCACCATTGCAAATAAAGTAGTCTTGATATGTAATGATTTATTGAATATTATCCAATTATTTTTTTACTTAATTGCCTCTCTTTTTTCTTTTCTTTTTTTTTTTTAAGAGGGTGAACTAGCTGGGTTGACCAGCCTGTTTAATGATGGGTCGGCTCGACGGTTCGTGAACCGTTGGTTTGGGCAGTTCGCTAGGGTGATTCAACCTGGTCACTATTGAGCCGGGTTGATTCATGGTTTGGAATTGATCTTTGCCCAAGTTTAGCTGTACCTATACCATGTAATATCCTTTCAACTAGATAAGTTCAAAGTGGCTATTGCTGGGGTTTATAAGGTAGGTTTCAAGGACAATTTTTCAAAACTTGTTTCAATGGCCATGATATCTCAATATATTATACCTAATATAGAACTTGAACCCTAAGGTATAAAGGGTAAAGGTTCTAGGGAGCCTATACCAATCTACAAAAATTATCAAATAATAATAATAATGAAGACAAAACTATATTTTTACCTTCTAAGTTCTATAATAAGGAAAAAATAAATAAACATATGAAATATAGTCTATACTTATCATCAATAAGAAATCGTAGTATATGAGGGAATCTCGTTGTAGTAATCATGTACGTGTTACGTGAGTCTTGTATTATATATGACCTTAGAAAAGTGACATAGTGATGACATCTTGAGATAACTTAGAAAGAAAAAAGTAAGGAATAGGAATAAGCAATCTTAAAGAAATTTGAATGCATGTGTGACAAGTGGAGAAACTATATTGCATCAACCCTACTATTTTTAGAGAGAGGTATGGTTTTTGTTTTAAGATTTCTCTAATCTTTCAAGATAGCAGTTTGACAAATGACAATGGTTCTTTAAATCTCTAAGTTGTATTAAATGAGGAGGAACTATTAAGTATTAATGAAGATAGGCTATTGATAGTGTTCATTGGATCGCAATAATAATTAATGACTAAGATAAGTCCTCATGTTGATGGATTCCTCCATGAGCTCCTATTGAGTTCAAACCCATAAATAGTCTTTCTAAGTGTTTGGGATTTTTTAAGAAAGGTTAAGAGTAGATGGGCTAGTCCAATGGTCCCTTCTTTAAGTTTACCATGTCAAATCTTTTTTAACTATCCTAAATTCATAGATTTGACTTTTAGACCTTGTTACTTTGCTCAACCAAGCATAAGTACTTATTGTGTTGAAAGCCCAAATTCCATTTACATTTTACCCTTGATTAAAGTTCATCAGACAAAGGCAAAGGGGTTTAGATATATACATCATTTGAATAACTACAGTGTTGCTTAGTGTATGTCCATTATAGAGCCCTTAGTATGCCGACATAGCTAAGAGTTTTGCTCATTAGCAAGTCATGTCATAAGAGCTCAACACTAGCAGGTGAGCTCATAGTACTGTTTAATTACATGTATTGCCTTATGGAATTGAAAATATGTTGACCCATGGCAATAAATGTGTATATATATACATATTTTTCTTATCACATTCTTTCCATTGTCTGAGCACTTGCTTCGAGTTGCTTTTTTTTTTTTAAATATATGTAAATATATACATAAGGTTGTCAAACTTGCAACTTTACTTAAAATTGAAATATAAAAACATAAGTTTTTACAACTTATGTAACCTAGTTTTTAAAAATTAGAAATATGCTTGTAATAATCATAAGTAACTTGAAATACGTGATGAAAGACAATAAATTTAATGCAAATTTTTTTCATGATATAAGTTATTTTACAAATGATTAGATATAAATCATCATTATATTAATCCATTAAACTAATTGATATCAATCCTATATAAACTATAGTGAAGCATCAATCAATGCTTAAGTAAGGATGGGGCGAGAGGGGGGCCAAGGGCTGATGGCACTCCCCCTCACCTAGCCGTAAGTGAAATTGCTTTAAGTAACACATCTTCTTGTGGAGGGAAAAAAAAAAGGTGGAAATTGCATAAAAGCCTCTTAAAGTTTGATTTAGGTGCGAATTGCTCCCTTAAACTTTTAAAGTGTGGTATTTAACTCTCTAAATTTTCATTAGTTAGTGAACAACCCCTTAAGTTGAGAATAACTCCTTAAATTAGGAGATGTTTACACACCAAAATCAAAATTTAAGAAGTAATTACATACAAAAATCAAAGTTTAGGTGGTGTTAATACATCAAGATCAAAGTTTAAATGGATTATGGGTGTTATTTACCAATTTATGAAGGTTTAGAGGACCAAAAACCACACTTTGTAAGTTTAAGGAGTCAAACCGTACTTAAGTCAAAGTTTAGAGGGATTTTATACATTTTCCAAAAAAAAAAAAAACCCTATAACTAAGTTGGTGATTAGCCGACATCATTTTGTTTTTTGTTTTTCAAAGTGCAACATATTTGAATATATTAGAAATGCTGACATATGGCAGGCACAAAGGTGTTTATCTCTGTTGGTCCCATATAAAAATATCGAGAGAGAGAGAGAGAGAGAGAGGGGGGGTGTGAATTGATATCTTTAACTTTTTGAAACTTTTTCGATATAAAATAAAATTTACCTCTCTTAACAACTTATAATGGTGAACAGTGATAATTTAATAATCTAACACATAACAATTAATAAAACAAATTAAAAGAGTAGGGAAATAGAATATCAGGCAAAAATTTTATAGAGTTTCGGCATCCTGCCTACTGCTCTCTTCTAACTCCATCGCTAGGGACTTGGTCTACTTTACTGGTGTTGTTCCACTTGATCCACTAAATTAAATCACAAAAATTACAAGTACTTGTCACATATAGACTTTACAACACTTTGCTCTGCCTATTTAACCTCTCAATAATCTAGGCTAATATAAATCTACAAAGTACAAATTGACTTCTAACAATCAATAAGATTTACGATTTATAAGTGAGAACATAGGTATAAAACTCAAACAATTTCACTCTAAAGAGAAAACAGTAAATGTTGTAATGTTTGCTTCGGTAAAACTTTCTAAAGAAATATCTGAAGAACTTTTTGTGCCTTTTTTAGAAGGTATACTTTGATTAAGATTTTTTTATACAACGAAATTTTTTCTTTAGAGTTGTATATTGACGTTTTGAATCCTTTCTTCTTTTATATTGAGTTTTTCCAACAGTTGAAAATCTGAAGATTTTCTTCACTTCCATAATTATCTAATTGTTAGATATTTAAAATAATTCCTTAGATATTTTTGAGAAGATCTCGATCATTTAAATTTCAAAACAACTCTCCTTAATTTGTTTAGATCAGATAAACTTCAATCCATTACTACCAGATAAGCTTTTGATTTGAATTTAAAAAGATCTGCTTTTGTTTGCAACTTCTAGATAAGCCTTATGTTCAAAAATTTGAAACTCCATAAAATCCGAATCATCCTTATCCTTATCCATTCTTGTGCATATCTTAATTTATCTAAAAACATTTTTGCTTAAAAAATAAATCCCCATGGATCTTAATTTCATCTTGAGTGAAATGGGATTAAATGTATTTTCCTAATATATTTAATCTAGTGGAGCTAGGCCTTGATTAATTTGAATCTGATTTAAAGCTGTTTTCATCGTCATATTTCCAAACTTATCTTCTGAATAACCTTCTAAAGAATATTAGCTTTTTGTTTTTGAAGTTTCTGAATAAGCTTCTGAAGTACTGTACTAATTCTTCTTATAAAAGCTTTTGAAATACTTTCTGAAAGATTTTCAGACTAGTCTATCTTCAATCAATTCAAAGCTTCTGAATGCACCTTAATTTGTAATTTTAAACTTTCTGAATACCTGCACACTTATTAATTCATTAATGTTCTTCTCTTTTTGTTATCATTAAAATCCATAACCATGAGAGATATTTAACAAAGTCCATTTGCACTTCACATCAAGCCTTTTATTTTTCCCAATACAAGGTTGGCTTGCAAATACTAAATTATTCCCAATTTGCAATTAATGTTATTTTGGGTTGTTAGACCTTTTTTCCTTTCAAACTTTGATATCTTTCAAAGTTTCTATGCTAACTTCATTGCAACTACTATTATTCATGTAAGTAGATACTATCTTTAATATTTTTTAAGATAAAAGTAAAAACAAGTTTCCATTTTTATTAACTAGCCGTTAATGCAACGGCGATGCATGTGCTCAAAACATTTACATATGTGTGTATTTATAATAGCCATTCATATTGAAATATATATTAGTTACATAGTCCATATTGAGTATATGGAAAAATTAGTTATTGTGATGGCTCACATAAAAATAGTACATAACAATATTATTATAAGTAAGAATATGGATAACACATTTTCAAGTGGCATAAAAATAGTTATTATGATGGCTTGCATAAAAATTTTTAACCAATGATTTAGTGTTTATGAAACAAATGGGGTTTGAAACATATGAAGAGAAGCATCTTAAGCACAACATGGAAGATTGAAAAGCATGATACTATTTTTAGAAAAAATTAATCAATTTTTTGTTTTTCAAATTTTTGTCTTAATTTGAAAGTAAGATTCTTCAAACAGATTAATTATAATGGGTAATTAGGAACTAAGGCGGTAGAATGAGGAACAATGTGGTTGGCAATATATAATACTCATCATAAAAGAAAAGAAAAAAACAAGTGTATAGATACAACACATGGAAGATGGGGTTTCTTAGAAATGTAAAAGTATGTAAATAAAATAATGGTTCTTTTCTTTCTTTTTCTTTTTTTTTTAAAAGGATTACCCAAGGAGTTTAAATGCATGAAAAATGCATACAAGATACACAAAACATACATAAATGATACATCAAACTTGACTAGAGTATGTTTTAGCCAACAAAAAAATAAAATATATTTGATAAGCTTTATGAATTATCCGTATGAGTAAGTGTGTTGTAGGGTTATTGTAGTTGGTTGATCACGTGCAATAGGTAACCTGGTTGATCTAAGAGATGTCTTGAAATGATGACACGTTGAGAGATGTCATTAAGAAGAAACATGGAAAGAACAAGTAGACTTGATATCTCGATTGTGCATGCATGACAATAGATCAAACTCGGTTTTCTTGATTGTTCTTGAGAAATTGGCTGTTTGATCTGTTGAGAAGTGATTCCAATAGAGCTTCAACGTTTCTTTCAAGTTAGTCAATGCTCTGAATGAATCAAATGAGGAGAGAAGCTTCCTATTTATAAAGTTTGGGGATTAATCTTATTCGTCTGATGGTTTTATGATGGATGGTTGAGATTAAACCTTATCATTGAAGCTCATCCTCTCCTTTAGTCTTCATGGACTTAGGTATGTCTAAGGTTTTATAATAATTAAAGAAACCCATTATAATTATAAAGCATATTTAAGCTTCCTTAAGGCCCAATAAAACCAAATGAAGTCTAGATGAGCTCCAAAAGACCATTTCTAAGTCTGCTTTTCTCGTGTGAGATGACTAAGCAAGGCTAGGAGTAGAAAATCCAATTTGATGATCTTTGTTTCGAGCTTACTAAACTAGATCTCTCTAAGACATTCATACTTCGGCTTGATTTCTTAAATTTTGTCGTTAGCCTAAGTAATTGATTATAACATTAAATTGGATTAAAAGCCCAATTATCTAAATGGCCCTTTATATTTTACCCCTTAACCAAAAGTTCCTTTAATGTCAAGGGGCCTTAACATAGTTAAGGAGGTTTTAGGAATTTATAGATTTTGTTCTCTCAATTTTTGTGTAGATGTACTAGATGTTGGCCTTATTGCTTAATCACTTGCAATATTGATGGAATGGATGCTTTTTTCTAAATGCTGATGAGTTGAGCATGATATATTAATATTTGTTTTGCTCCTATGGAATTGATTTCTCCATATGCATTGCAGTGCACATTATGTTTATTCGTTGCTCCTAGGATATTTCCTTACATCCATTACGTTGAATTGATAATTCAGCTCCTTTCAATATTCTTCTTCTTGCATGAGTGTCGATAGAGAAAAGAAGCTATCGAAGCCTTGTAGAAATTTGGAAGCTCCACAATATCTCATTTTCCAATGTTATATATACGACTCATCGATCGCAGTTAATTGGATAGTGTTGTCGTGAAGTGGAGTGAACTTCAAAATGAAACAGATCAAAACAATAGTATTTACCTCTTACAAAGATCGTAAGAATTATGTTATGCTATGCTAAGATAGCTTCAAGGCATGGGACCGTATAGTGTGGTGTAGGTGTTTTTATTTTTAATTTTTTACTTTTTCTCTCAAAAGCTTCCTATACAATTTTTTTTTTTAGAGTATAGCTTGAGAAATCTAACAGCACAATCGGTTAAGGAACCCGTGCACGAGCCAAAAGAGTTTGCTGCTCCACGTAAAGCGTGTTTCCAAGACACGCCACCCCTTTTTTCTTCATGCTTCCAAATCCCAACAGATTCCTGTATCTTTTCGGATTAACTTGCGTTCCTTCAAATCTTATACAAATTGACTAAATCTCATCATAGTATTTCACCGAACCAACTCAAATATGTTAAAATCATTTTAACCTCATCGAATCTTTGATTTAAATATCCTAATCTTTATCCCATCAAGCTTCAATAGTTGGCTATAAATATACGTGTGCAGCATTCCACTTTTCTCTCCACTCTGGTTTGATATACCCAAG
This sequence comes from Lumnitzera littorea, assembly GCA_024138015.1. NCBI lineage: Eukaryota > Viridiplantae > Streptophyta > Magnoliopsida > Myrtales > Combretaceae > Lumnitzera > Lumnitzera littorea. The sequence continues at coordinate 52,233,012 of JAMXBB010000007.1, read as the reverse complement.
CTTCGTAGAACAGGGTAAGTCCTTTGCTTCTCCTTCGCCTTTATTTGTTGCCATGCATGATTCTAAGCTGTCTTCTATTACCCTTTTGAGAGCTCGGTGGAACCACGAAGGGTAGGCAGCATCTAAACTCTCGTTCTCCTTTATCGGCATAGGGATGGTAACAGGGAAGACAAGCGTAATGTCCAGCAGTCTACTCGGATGACTCGCTCGCGGCAGCGGCTTACTTCAATTTTCGATTGGAAAAACAGGGGCAAATAACAAATATATGATCCGTATTTTTATATATTTACAAATAACCGACTCGTGTTAATATTTTTTTTACAATTAACTGACCCGTGTTCCCCATCGTTTTGTCACCGTTAAGTTCATGGAAATGCGGACTTAAGTTTAGTAAAGTTTAGAAGGCAGACAGAAACTAGTGATTGTCATGTGTTAAGTCAAAATAACAAAAGAAAGAAAAAAAGGGAAAATTTGCTCAGTTCTTCATCATGATAACATGCACTCCATGGAATCTTTATTCCCCAGTTCACACATTCCCAAGAAACCTTTCCCATTGTAAGATCATCAAAGAGACGCCCAGTGCTCGCAGTGGCTTAGAATCCTCATCCCCAAAATACACATATGATTTCGATTATACAATCTAGAGATTTAAGGGTGGGAAAATGTTTACTCCACCGCAAGACCCGAAGCTCCACCATCAAAAGTTCCCAGAACGAGCTCTAAGCCGCCACCAACAGTTTCCGGACCGAAGCTGAGGACGAGGTATCCATGTTCTATTTTGTTGATTTATTGTCTCCGATGGTATTGAGAAAAGGAAAATGTTAGCTAGAGGAAAGAGATTTTTGAGTGAGATAAGGAGAGAACGAAAAATAGGGTTCTTAATTGGGAGAATGAGAAACAGAGTTTGTGAGGGGTAGAGAAAACACTTGAGAAATTCATCAAGAAAGAGAATGTTGATTTGAGCGTGCGTCCAATTAACCATGTGAGAAAGAATCAGAAACGTAAGATTCAAAGTAAGAATGAGAAACGAACACCATGTTTGGCAACGTAATTGTAAAGTTGAAATAGAAGGGAACTTATGTAATGCAAAGTAGAAATGGAAGGAAATTTATGGAAAGGAAAAAAGAGGGAGTTGGATTTTTATGTATGTTAGCATACGAAGAGTGAAAATGGAAAGAAATTGATAGAAACATTTCAATTTCTCTTATTTGACTAATATAAAGGGAATAAATAACATAATAGCAAGACCAAATTACCCTTTTATCTATTTTCAATCAATAACAGAAAATCAACACTTTCATATTGCCTTGCTCCCTATTATATTTTCAAGTCCAAACAAATATACATACAAGCAATACATAGATTAAGTATTAATCATGAAACCATCATATATCTCCACTTGGGCTACTATTTTTGCAATACCGTAAATTTTCTCTGTTTCTGCCTTTGGCAAGGTATAAATACAAAAAAACTTGGCAAGATGCAACGTCTCCAACTTTACCATTGTAATGATAAGAACTTCATTAATAGAACCACTTAAGCAGCAGAAATAAGCCTAACCATTTATCAAATTAAGAGAAGGGATGAAAATATTAATGGGTTGGAGAAGGTAAAGACTGTGTTTATTTTGGTTTTTCATACAAGCAATACAGCCATTCATTTCCTAAAGTATAGGTAGAAGATCTGTATGATAAACAATATGTATACCAAAGTCTCATTATCTATGACATAATTTACTAACTCCTATTATCGTAGTCCAACTACCTCTACAATCTTGAGGCAAAACAGAACATTGAACATCTCTTACTGTTTACATCCTTTACAAACAAGAAAGCAAAAGATAAGTCAAGCTTTCATGGTATTATGTTTAGCAAGGGTGAATATCATGTTGCATGTTCTTTTAACCAAATGAAAGGACAAAGTACATATAGAGAAAAACAAACCATAAACACACCTTCTATATAAAAAGTTATTGTGGTTACTTAAATTAAGCTAAAAACAGGACATCACAAAACTATCTAAAATAATGCTTTATCAATAGCAATGATGAGTAAAATTTCAATCCAAATAATTGAATATTTGATTATTCTTTTGATAATTTTTCGATTCAATGCAACTCGCAAAACGTTTTATTAGCTAAAAGCTATTTGATTCTAGGAAAGTTTAGACAATGTGAATCTCTAGCAGATAACTTCAGAATGAGGGATGATTAAAGAATTAATGAGAATACCCTTTGTTCTTGTAAGATAGCTTGTGTGCATATTGACCATAGTTAAGCAAAACTTAGCTTCTTCGTTCCATCTAGTTGGCAATGTTTTAGCATCAAGAACATCCAATTAAATCGAAAAATAATCTGTATTGTTTCCCTTTGGATAAACCAATATCCTCCTACTCAAAACAAGAATCAATTCATCAAAAAACAAAGAAACTCTTCAGTAATTAACACACAATAGAGAACATATGCATGTTTAATCATTGCAAACATCAAATTAAAACAGAAGTTTAATTACCATTTAGCACTGTTAGCAGTAAAAGTATCCAAGTAGCACTTCTTCACTCAACTCTGAACTTAAGTAAACCTAGTGATTGTCCATGTAAATTTAGTAGATGGATGAGCTTGGTCTCCCATAATCTAGCAGCTAAATATTTCAAAAAATTGTGAAATTAAGCTTTAACTCTAAGCATAACATATACATCTATTAATAGCTAGATAACTTCACAGCTGAAGACTCACTGAGCAAATAGGTGATATTTGAGAAATGAAAAAAAATAGACTTGTAATAAGAAAATAAAATAAAACTGAAGACTCTAGTCAATGTTAACAGAAAAAAAAAAAACTATAAATCATACTCAAGAACAGGGCTTTACTTGTAAAAAATGGCAAGCAAATACAATAAGCTATATTACATTAACAACTCAAGGAGTAAGAGTAAGAGAGAGAAGGAGATACTTGAATTGAACCTTGAAAGAACAAAAAACAGAGTTATGGTATAGTAGTGACTGGAAATTCAAACTTATGAGAGAAGGAAAGCCAAAGTTAAGAGATAAATTCTACTCTTTGGTTTTTGTGGAATTATACAAGAAAATTTAAAGTTAAAAGGAATGAAAAACCAAAATAAACACTGTATTGTGTTTATGTGAAAGGGATGAAATAAGCTTGCCAAACACTAGGCAAACTTTTGTGAACTGCTAGCGATTTTTAATATTTACCATTACAAAGACAATACCCTTAGCAAACCAAGCATGTTAAAAGAATATTAATATAATGATCTCATGAAATGCTATAAATTTCATGACATAAAAGACTAGAAGCAAGAAATATTTTTAGTAAGAGAAGTAAAAAATGTGATATTTAGTTCAAAAAAAGCAAGGATGAACTAATATTTAAAAGTTCATACACAAACTTGTAATTTGCTCAATTCTTATAGCAAAAGCCAATGTGATGCAGCAAACTACCTAAGTCAAACTTTTGCTTATAAAACCATTGCAAAGGAAAAGGATCTTTTGTCATTACGTGATGAATGAATAAAGGAATGAAAAACAAACCATGGCTTATCTAACCAAAATGTTTTTGTACCCAAAGAGAAATGTTCCTTTTGGAAGAGAATACCATACAAGTATGAAGAGTTAAATAAGGATAAGTGACTACATAAAACGGATGTTCCTATGCCAAATTTGAGACAAAAAACTTGAAGATATTGATTTGTATGTAAGTGAAGAAGAGGTTACCTCAATTCTATAGGAGTGGCAATGAACTAGTAATAACCTAGTCAGTGATAATCATCACATGTCCATATCTCAATGACTCCACATAGTCGCATTCTTTGTTCTACCGCAAACTTAGATTCTCTTAAAATATTGCAATTTCCTATTCGAATCATTATGTTCCTTCCAACATTTACGCTAAATAGTTACATTCAAACTCAAGTAAGCATTTTTAGACAACGTCACATGCGACTAAACTTTATTGAGATAAATATTTTCTTGCAAAATAACTTCATATAACATTAACTTAATATGGTTCTTACGTATGTCATGCCTTGTCTTACATACATGCTTACATTTACAAAAGTAAAAAAGAAGAGATACCCTCAAAAGATAGCCCAAGTGAATAAGAGTAATCAAAAAGTGATAACCTATACAAGTTTGGTTGATATAAAAACAATCATAACAAGTTAGGTCATGGCTAGGGTCATCTCAATGTAGCCCCTTGGCTATAACTTCAACACATACGGTTTCCTTCGTTGGACATTTTCTAAAGAAGATAATTTTTGTGGTCCTTGGATGAGTAACTAAAAAAACTTTTGATTTGCATAGGATCAGCTAATAAGAAATCATATGCATCAAAACTTAGATCGTCCTCTATTCTAATATTGACAAGCTCATCATAAACCTCCTCTCTTGAGTAAACACAAGGCCTAGTGTAATTGATGATCTCATTTCCTGCCTTTATAGATTCAACCATTCCCTCGATGGCAATTCGAATCCCCTCATCCTCTTTATCATGGAGTTCCTCATTCATATTTTTTCGTTTTTTGCCTTTTCTCTTTGCTATAACATTTGGATCCGTATGAGCATTCATACTTGATTCATTTATTGGACTTGTAGCAAGTGGATTCTTGACTGTAGAAATAATTTCTTCATCTATATCATGATATGGAGTAGAGAATGGACTCTCCAAAGTTACCTGATTTTTTAGGACCATATTATCTATTTGTACTATTTTTGAAGCTCCTTCCTCATTCTTCTCACAAGCCTATCTTTGCATTTTCTCCTTTGCCATCTCAGCATCGTATCTTGTGGCCCTATCACTGCCAAATATCTCTCAAAGTTTATCGTAGTGCATAACTAGTTTGGTGATCCACTTCTTTACAGTTCGTTTTTTCTGAAAATATTACAAGAAAGCACATTTCATCATGTAACAAACATCATTATGGCTAACATATTAAGATATTTTATGCCAACAAGCGTACCCTTATTAAAGCTTGCCAAACCTCGGGTTCAATTTCAAATAGACATGAGATATGACTCTATGCGAAACCACTTAGATTGTTGAACAGATTGAACACCTCATGGAAATTTGGCTTGATCGTCTTCAATCACCTGTTCTTGATCTTCTCCTTGTCAATTGATGGATTTTTGGCTTTTTCTCGAAGTTCCTTAACAACATTGTCATATGCCGATGAAGTAAATGTCTTATCTTGCTTGTTCGCATTAATCATTTGTTGGTAGAAGGTGTTAATTAAGTGCTCATCCATTGATTCCATCCATTGAAGATGTGCCTTTTTTCTAGTCTCACCTTTATGGTCCTCATTCTTGTTATTCATGGTGCTCATTTTCCAACTATTTCAACAAAAGCAAACTTGATATGTTATGTATGCTAATGAAAGGTAAGAAATACATATTATAGGTGTAAGCAATTTCACTGCAAAGATCCATTACAAAGTGCATATAAAGTATTGTCACATTACAAAGGAGGAAAAGCTAAGTACTTAGAAAAACATAGATATTTATAAAGCCAAACTACCCTTACAATAGGTATATCTATTAGAAAGGGACAAAGTAGCTACTCTTAGTTATCTTTTACATAATCATGCCATATCTGTGCTGCAATGTTATCCCTTAATATTTCTCCTACTTTGGCATCAACTATGTCCTTCTCGTGTATGGGCCCATGAACTTTTATCTCTGAGTTTAAAAGATGACGATCCACTTCAGATATTAGCAATTCATCTAAATCAACACCCATTAGATAGTTATATAATATGCAACAGATTAAAATGACATCACATTGTGTTTCAAATGTATAATACTTCTTCGAAGCACTTGCTATAATGGGAAGTCATTTTTTAAGTACTCCAAATGCTCTTTTAATAGCATTACAGAGTGATGAATGTTGATAATTAAATAATTCCTAAGGATTCTTTGGTGGATGTGTTGAGTATTCCTCAAGGTGATATCGCACGTCTTTGTAAGGAGGTATTAGCCTACTCCTTATCATGAATTCAACATCAATAAGGTAATATTTTCATATTAAATAAAATGTGTCAATGTACAGAGAAGTTTAAATTGAAATCTACTTATGTAAATAAATATGCTACCCTCAAGAGTTTTCAAATTATCTTCTCTAGAAGGGCATCTTTTATTATCCTGGAATTTGCGACAGAGCCTTGTCATCCAGGTAATACATAAGTAAATCTTAAATCAACAGAATAGGTTGCCAGTACATTTTACGTGGGATATTCCTTCTACCACAAAATCTTGATACATCAGCATTAGACATTTTTACATGAATGTGCATTCTATTAATTGCACCAATACAATCTTGATACATTAACAAACGAAATACATAAAAGTGCAAAAGGTTTAAACATTATATTAATGAAAGAGTTAACAATTTTACCTTAAAATTAAGGTAAAATCTAGAATTGTTGAGTATTTCTTGTGGAATTGTTGAGCTGTCAGGTTGCTTTAAAAATTCATCTTCAAAACATATTATTGCTCTAAGCACATTATGGAAATGCCTACATACAATTTTACTTGAACGATGAAAGAAGAACGACATCATACGATTCTTAACATTGTGTGCTAAAATATATACAAACTTAGCAAGTTGTTCTTTAATTGATGCCCACTGCGTGTCTCTAAGACGACTATTGCTTCTTAACATCTCACATAAATTTTCAAAGGCTATAGACCCCATGCGCATTATGTCTCGACATTTGGTATCATCTCTTAGTTGTAGAAGAAGTTCTGGTCGAATTTGATCTCTTTCCAATGGTATGGTCATATTAGCCAATCATCTTTAGATAATAAATTGTTGTTTTTGCACTCTACTCATTCTTTTCACCATATAACTTATCACTAATGCAATCACCCTTTGCTGCATTTTTATCCAATCCTCAATCCAATCATCCTTAAAATCACCATGATAAGAACTATCCTCTACAATTTCAATATCACCCATGTGGGAGAAGCCTAACACCTCAAAAAGAATAGAAGAAGCAAAACTTCAATTACAATACATGCTTTTGAGAAAAAAAAAAATATAAGAAATACAACACAACGGAAATGTGTGAACTTAGTACACTCTTCCAATTCTCTTATGGTCTCATTGCCCACCATATGCTCAATTACATAAGCAAACAATTTACAGAACAAACAACATAATGGTCATAATTGCAAACAATGGGAATAATATTAGAGAAATTTTATGGGTCAAATCAGCTAATCTAGATGACTAAAAAGTTTTGATCTTAGATCACTTTTTGTGTTTTTAGAGCAAGAAAGGAGATGCTAATCATGGACAACTATTGACAAGATTATATAGACTATTGTATGTTCTTCATCACTCGACAAGGTTTATGGTTCAACAACACACAAAAGCTATCTAAATTAACTTCATAGAGCGTACTCACATTCTTTATACTAATGATTTATATGAATGAAAAAAAGAGAGATTTAAAAGTAAAAATATTCTTGCTCATTTCCCTTCAATTCATTAGTGCTCCAATTTCGCTTTAAACTACTAAACACATATTTTCTATTCTTTTCATTGATTTTTCTTGATTTCTATACGTCTAATCACAATGATGGTTTGCATAGTCTTGGTGCCACTCACCACTATTAGGTACGCATGCTATTAAGACTATAGATTGTTTACAAGCACTTACTCTTTACATTGGCACTTAGCAGTGAGAGTCGCATCAGAGCGTTGCCCATCCTTATCAATTTAAGCCAAGTTGTATTTGCTTTTATACAATGCAAAAAAAATACTAAAAATAGAACTTTACGACTACAATGCTTTTAATTTCAAATACCCAAACATTTTATCAGTAAAGCATCTAGTCTCGATAGACCATTGGGCTGAAACAAATTACCAGCAGCACAACGTATAATGAAATAACATGCGAGATTTGTCATATAACTTACACAAGCATGCTATTGTAGTTGCCATAAACTAATGCACTTTAAAGGGAAAAAAAAATTAAATAAATACAACAAATAGTAGAGATGAGAATGTTAAACATGCTTACCCATCTTTCATTGAAATCGTAAGGCATTGGAGAGAGCAAAATGATCTTTAACAGATCGGTAATGTGGATGAAGCTTAGAAATATCTCTTGAAGTTCACTGTTTGAGAGAGATAATGGTTGGGAATGAGCATTACTTTTGCTGCTTTTATTCTCCTCTGATTTTGAGGGCATTTTAGTAACTTCAACAAAAATATACCCTTTTCCATTGGTTTTTGTACAAATTTGAGATGAAAATTTATTGCCCGTTGAGTTGAAATTTATCCATCAGTTTCCACTCTCCTCTTTTTACTTCTGTTGTCTTTCCATTTCCTCTATACATTTCTACTCATCCAAACATAGTGGAAGAAAGATTGCACATTTTCCGAAAATACATGCTATTCACGTGTTCATTTAACAGAAAATCTAACAGGGACAAAACGAAGGAGAACTTGGGCCAGTTAATTGTAAAAGAAAAACATAATAACACAGGTCAGTTATCTATAAATATACGAAAATATAAGTAATGCATTTATAATTAAAAAAAAAGCAACATTAATAACAGACTCTTTCCTCTTCAAATCTGCCTTGCGGTGATCAAAACAAGTGCGACAATCCATTATCCATAAGCGATTATGTTCTTCTTTCTTTTATTTTTTCTTTTTGTTTGATAACTCAGCTGTTGTATTCTTTTTTTTTTTATTTTTTTTATTTTTTATTTTTTGTTTTCAGAGGAAGTCGAAAAAAAATTTGAGGATCAAATAGCGGCTCTCGTAAGTAGCGAGCTTTAATCATTGACAGCATCAGGCTGTGTGTTGCTTGCTTGCTTGCTTTGGCATTCGTTTTTTTTGTTTTCCCTGAATTTCCTCGATTCTTACAACCAGTTTAACCTTTGGTACTCATTTCAGGTTGCATATTGAGTATTTTACTAAGCGAATTCTTTTACTTTTCTTTTTCCTACATCACGTTTTAAAAGGGTCCAATACATGTCTATTAATAAAAAAAAATTATATAATTATAAATTATATAAAAAATTTATTAAAATATCGTTATTATACCGTATTTAAAAAATGAGACAATATTATTTATATTTATATCGTATATTCAAAATGTAATATTGTTAATTTTATCTATGTTGTATTTTGAAAGTACGACATAACGATGATATACAAATAACAATATCGTATTTTGAAGATACGATATAAAAATAATATTCTGATAAATTTTTTTTATATAATTTATAATTATATAATATTTATTAATTTTGCTAATAGACTTGCAAATATCTCCATTCAGGATGTGGTTGTATCATTTGCTTGGATGTACCCTACTATATCGTGGATGATAATTAAAACTGCTCCCATTATTAATTCTTTTCTAAATGGTAGGCTCATGCGTGAAGAAGATGATGGACTTGACCTATGTCCGGGGTGATGCATGGACCATAACTCCGGTTCTTGATCTTCCCCATTTTTTCGTTTTTGACGGTGTCCTTATTGGATCTTCAACAGTGAGTCATGTTGAAATATAAGTGGGCTAGACTTATGTACGCATGGCTGGAACATGGGTTGATTTGCATGCAGATGGATATGCCTAGCTTGAATTCATTGCTAATGGGGCCCGAACTTTCTTAATATGCTGATATGCTGGCTTCTTCTCGATGTTTTGTACGTATGTAGATCTAGAGAAGGGTCAATTCTAAATCATAAATTAAGACAAAACTTGGCCCATTTGTGTTAGGTCTAAATTGATTAAAGACTAGCTCATTTATGCGAGTCTAAGTGGTTCAAGCCTCTCAACATATGTTAAGCATCGAGCTTCCATCGGATTTTTATTTTTGTTTTGCAATTAACATATAATTTATACATATTATACATTATATATAGTATATTATATATATTATTATATTAACATATATATTTATACATATTATTATGTATTTTGCATATTAACTTATTAACATATATCTTATACATATTAACATATTTTATATATAATAAATTATTATATATATGATACATGTTAACATAATTAATATGATGGAAAAGGAAAAAACGCATGTCAAATAATATATGCATATAATATAGATATTATATATATATATACTACAAAACTAAAAAAGAAAAAGTGGTGATTTAGTTCATGTCCCCAAAAATTGACAAGTGAATTAGTAAGCATCATGAACTGACTCAAAATTGGCCTTAAGTAGGCTGATCATGGTTCAATAGTCTAGTAGTGTAGGGTTGGTTCCTGCCTAGCCCTAAGTCTATGAGCTTGTACTAATTTAGCTTGAATTGACTTTGGATGGCATGAAAGACATTGATGAGATGCTTAATGTTTTCAATCTATGGTTGTTAAGTGAAGCATGGCCTCTTCAGTTGAATCATGAAGCTAGACCAACATCGCTTGTAGGGCATCTACATGGGCTATTTTTTTTTTTTTTTAAATATTAACTAGTTTCCTCCTCCTTTTCCTTCTTTTTTTTTTCTTTAGATATTGTCTTGCTTTAAGGTTAAATTTCATTACTTAGATGGGCTTTGTGGTCAACATTAAGTATTAGTCTAGATATGAGTGGGATGGATGTAGGTATGTACAGTTGGAACATAGGTTAATTTATATGCATATGGATGCTTGGCTTGCATTCATTGCTAATGGGGCTTGAACTTTCTCTATTTGCTGATGTGCTGCTGGCTGTAGCATATTAAATTCAAGGGCCATCTATCTATCCTAGAAGTTGCCTAGTTCTAAACACAATAATTGTTTTGTTTGCTTTAATCATAAATGTTCTAACATAACACACATCTATTAGATGTTCTATAAGAATAAAATATAAATACATGTATCTATAGAAATATTACAAGGCATTTCTATATCCTTACATGAACCTTTAGGATCATAAGGAATCAAAATCCCCTGCCAAACGATAAAATGGGTAGTAAAAGTAATTTTAGTAGTTGTTTTCATAATACGTTGACATCCTCGCATAGGCTCCCTTGTTGGGTTGTAAAATCTCTTATGCACTTAGAACCTTAGCCCATCCAATGTTTTTAGCTTCAATAACCTACAGAAAACTATGGGGGAATGAGCCAAAGAACCATGAGCTCAATAATGGATAAGAGACAAAAAGCATATACAAGTTAAGCAAACAACCAAGTTATTAATTAATTAGTACGTACAATGCATAAACAAGCAATGTGTCATCCATACGACATTATTGAGTCCATCATGAACTTGAAGAAATTACATTCGCTTTAACTTGAGTGGAGGAGTTTGATGTTTTACGCATGAATTGCAACCAAACCGAGACTTATGCAATGGAGAACACCCTTTATGAGAGACCATCTTCAAACTATGGCCTCTCAACTTTGTCGTTGCCTCCTCTCTTGTCACTTAATTTGATTAAAGGTGGAGAAAGAACTATTTTAGTTATCCTTATCAAAGAGGCCTATGTTTGGCTCGAGAGCCCTAATCGTTTCTCTTAGTAGGTTGTGATGTATGTCAAATTAGATGTTAGACCGAGTTTAAGTTAGTTTGTTTTTGGGGTAATCAACTAAGATTAAGTAATTCAAGTAGAACCATATTCATGAGCAAATACAACATGGAGCTTAGCTCCTACTACAACAAATCAGATCTAAAACACATGTATAGAATATGCACAAACAACTAATTATAATCACAATCAAGTATATACTAAAGTCTCTAAGTATTCTAAAATAATACTTCAAAGTGCGGTGGAAAAGATGATTCCACTTACTAGTACAGATGTTTAATCGAGTAGGTCTATATGGTCAATATTCTAATCACTTGAAAATCCTATATATACTAAAACTCAAATTTAGTTTTTGTAAGGTTTACAAAAATGTTAGGGTTCTATTTAACTTTGTATTATCATATAACTTGATAGAAATACTATTTAGGTAGTTTTTTTAACGAAGTTATATACATATATATGTTTAAAGTATATTATTCATATATGATGAAATATAGTTATATTTATACATGTACTTAATTACTATAGTTTTATTATATAAGTTGTATTAAATTGGCTAATATTATTGGATATATGTAATTATACTATTACTTACAATATATCGTTCTAATTGTATTGAAAAATACATTTTATCAATCAAATTACGTTTCAATTATGGAAAGGTCATTGTAGTATGATAGTTTTCATAATATTATAAAAATACCTATTTTATTATCTAAAATTGTCCAATTTTAGTAAAATTAGTATTATTCGATTCATATGATCTTGATGATACGTAGTACGTGTTTTAGTTCAAATAATAATTTTTAAATGATATTATTTTTAATTCTAATATACATTTAAACCAATATAACAAGCATTATCACATTTTTTCTATGTTGTCTAAATAAAGTATATTTTATATAATTTCCTAATAAAACATAGTAAAACATGTATTATCTAACCCTAGTACACGTATATCCTAGCCTGAGTCATATAACATTACAACACTTTTGTATATCCTTGAAGTGCACTTTAAGTTATCAAAATCAGATTCCTAGTCACTTCTTTTGAAAATCGTTGCTTATAGTTAATGAAGTACTAGTAGTTCTATTACTTAAAGAGTGAAAATCTTATAAAAATAATATGAGTAGTTTAAATAAAACATTTTTTAAAACTATATAAAAGTAAATGTTATAGATACTTTATAGAAAAATAATGAAGTCAAAATTACATCGTTTGGTCTTTTTGTAAAAAATAGAAACTGAAACTATTAGAATTGAGCCATTTCTTAAGAATAATATATTTAGCTACTTAATTTTAACAAAATAATAATTTTTATGATATTTACTACAAAATTACTTATGAAAACATTTTTTTTAATATAATCTTCTAACAACATCTAGTAGTTTTTAATAAATAATTGAAAATTGGAGGAGGGGTCGAACTCATTAAGACATGAAGCTCTAGCACCTATTGATGCTGGAGATTGTGTTGGAAATCCTTCTTTTGGCAACAATCTTTAGATGCCTAAAAATGATAAAGGACTACATATGATAACCCAACCATCATTAGCTGGATTTGTCCTATGTTGTAGCATTCATTTTTCTAAATTTTCCTATACTGTCTATGGTTTTTAAGTTTTGTTACACTTTGTTCCTTAGTTTTCTATTTGTGTAAACTCAATATGGAACTAGGATGATGGATTTATAAGGGTAGGGGTCAGTGGCTACATGTGCTAGGCTATGTTGCTTGCTATCAATTTCCTTCCACACTTATTTAGTAATTAGGTGTCCTAATGATCGGATGTATTATGCTGGGCCAAGCTGCGAATGATGCCATGTTTTTATGTGTGTGTATAAGATAGAACATTAGAGAGCCCCCTCATAAGATGAACATAAAAGAAGATAATTAAAACAAAATTTCATTTCATTGATTTTTAAAACATTTACAAACAAAGAGCATTACATATGGATCATTTGCTTAAAAGAAAACATTAAAGGTATAAGATAGAACATTAGAATATGATCTTATACCTTAGAAAAAAAGTGTATGAACGGTTCTCAATCCTTGATTAATAAAAGAAAGAGAAGAGAAAGGAAGAGCGAAGAATGTATAGAAGAAGAATATCAGAAGAGAAGAGAAGAGATGTGTATGGAAGAGAGAGAGATGGGAGGATTCAAATGAAAGAGAAAGGAACGAGAATGATCCCAAGGAAGGTGAGAGAGGTTCATTTTATAGAAAAGGAAGTAGACATATTACTATAGATAGGAGATAATTTGCTACAGCAAACAGTAAAAGTCGGAGAAAAAAATCATTGTGTCAGATAATGGAATCTGACGTCATTATGATTTTATTATGATGTTAGCGTGCACTGTAATACATGTGAGAGTATGTATATCCTCTAGTAAGTTACAATGCAGAATACATTAGAAAATACATTGAAAAATACAAAACATACATTTGAAAGTACATTCATGGATCAGCTAAATCTATCCCATAACAGTCGTCTCCATTAATATTTCCATTGTAATGGGAGCTTGAATTTGTGTTTGATTTTGTACTTGATTCATTAATAGATGCCAATGCTTTCTCTAACAATTCTTTCATTTGTTTTGGAGAAGATACACTGGCCATATAAATCATTAGGAATCCTTTATCATGAAGGATTGGAGTAACAACATTCTTTGGAATTTTTGGTAATTTGTCATTGTTAATCCATTCTAGAATTGCATTTTCTTCAAATTTCTTCCATAATTTAAATCCATCCCACCATTTAACCTTATATCTTTTGATTAAAGTGGTAGTATTGGATTTATTATTTATGCTATATTCATAGAACCAAGTCATTACCTAAGAGATATTAATATGCATGAAGCATAGTATCTCTTTTTTAAAAGGTAATTCATGTTCTTTTTAGACATATTTTTTTGTAAACAAATTGTAACCATTAAGGGCTCTTTCATGAATAATTTCATTGGTGGCTCCAAATTTTTCCCACTAGTGTGCAAACCAGTAAGGAAAGTTATTTGAAGAACATTTTTCAAAAAAGATGAGCCAAGTATGGGATCGTTTTGGATTCATTTGAAAAAATGCATTCCATCAAGCTTACTTATAATCAAAATAATTATAAGAGGTTCAATAATTAAGTTGAGGACTCATTGGTGATATTTGAAACTTAATGTGCATTGCTAGGTGGCCAAACCATTCATTAAGGTTGATGACTTTATGAATTTTGGCTATTGAATAACTTATTATACTATTATTTTCAAAATGTTTAAATAAAATCGAACCAATTTCACTTAAAATTTTTTCATAAAATTCAATGGACTTATAAAAATTATAAGAAATAAAATTAAAATTTTCAGAAAAAAATTTCTTTACATAATTATAAGGATCTTTCTCATGCATATCTTATTTTACAAAAAAGTTATATTTGAAAATTCCTTTTGTAAAAAACATTGATTTTTTAGGGACTATATTCTTCGCTGAGTAAGATGCCACCTCAATTATTTGGACATTCTGATTGGACATTGTTTTTAGTAGAATTGGTTTTTCCACTAGTTGAAATTCTAAGACCATTGGAAGTTGCATTGGTAGTTATAGGGCAATTGCTAATGCTTTAAGGAATTCCATTTGTGCTTCACAAGTTGTTGGAATTTGTGGTACTGTGGATAGTGCAGGTGGTATTTCATTCAGTTTAGTCATTAGTGGTTCATTGGGGGTCATTGAAGATGAAGATTTAATTTTGGTAAGCATTGTAAATGGTAATTCATCCTTGACTATTAATGGAACATTTGGTTTAGTGGCTTTGAGCCATGACCGAACATTAGTTAGGCCTTTTCTTTAGGATTCTTTCCCCTTCCCTTTGTCTTTCTTAGGAGGCATTTCCTTATAGAAATTCACGAGTAGGGAAATTAGGAAGAGAATTGGAAGATCCATTGATATGCTTGATTTTAAAATAAAAAATAGATAAAATTGATTGCCATCTAGCAAAAAATTATTTTAAAGTAATATTTTGAACATCTTTTAATAAAACATTTTTAGCGACTTTACAATCAATACGTAAAAGAAATTTTTGATTTAAGAAATCACCTTGAAATTTAGAGATTATTAAATCAATTGCCAAAATTTCTTTTTTGACTGTAAAATAATTTTTTTGACTATAGAATAATTTTTTTGACATTCATTCTAATATTTAGAAATAAATTAGACAACATGTTCACTATCATTTTGTTTTTATTTAAGTATTCCTCCAAATCCAATATCAGATGCATCTGTTTCTACAATTTTTGGTAAGGATGGATCTAATATATGGAGACATGGAATTTCATTAATTTTTTATTTAATTTCTCTAATAACATTGGTGTGACATTCTCTTCCCTAATCTTTGGTAAAGTGATTTACACAAAATATTAAGATTAGGAAGGAAATTGACAATATAAGTTAAACTTCCTAGAAATCTTTGAAGTTGATTTTTATCTTTGATTTTATTAGGAAATTTGGATGCAAAATCAATTGATCATTGGATTGAAATTATTGTCCGTTGTTTATGTGCAACCTTAAGAATCTAATCCTAGTTTGGAAAAGATTAATTTTAGAAGGAGACACAACCAAACCATTCTTTCTTACAATATTGATAAAAATCTTAATGTGTTTAAAATGTTGGTCAATACTTGACAAAAATATTAGAACATTATCAATATAAATAATAATAAAATTTGAAAAGTCATTAAAAATTTCATTCATTATTCTCTAGAATTTAGAGGGAACATTCTTTAATCCAAAAGGCATAACATTTCACTCATATTGACCAAATGGAATAGTAAAAGTGGTTTTATACCTATTAGACTCTTTAATTTGAATTTGCTAAAATTCAAATTTCGTGTCAAATTTTGAAAACAATTTAGATTTGTGTAATTTGTTAAGTAAATCTCTTTTATTAGGTATAGGATATCTAATTCATTTTAAACCATTATTAAGAGGTTTGTAGTTTATTACTAAACATGGCACACCTCTCTCTATCTTAGCATTCTTATTGATATAAAAAACTGAACAACTCCAATGAGACTTACTTTTTCTAAGTAATTTTTTATCGAGCAAATCATTGATTTCATTTTTGCAATGATTAATGACATCATTATTTATTTGGGAAGTTCTTGCTTTAGTTGGAATATTTTTCTCATTTAAATTATCTTTATAAAGTAAATTCATAATATGTGATTTACGATTCCAAAAAGCATTTGGTAAAGTTGAGCATATTGAATTTTTTATTTCTAATTCTAAATTAGAAATTCTTTTCTTTATGTTTTCATTAGAAAGTTAAGTTTCAATTTTCTTAAACTCAAGATCATTTTTTAAAAACATTAAGTATTTTGCTTTACATTCAATTAAACAGTTTAATTCAGCAATTGAACATCCTTTTAATTCATTCAAATATTTAGTTTGTGGTTTTGAGATAAAATTGAAAACAATTTTCTTATTCAAATAATATGTCTTAATTCCTTTATCATTGACAAAAAATGGTTGTATTAAATTGATAAAAGGAGTTCATAAAATAACATTTTGCTTTAAATTTTTAATAAGAATAAAAGTAGTTTTATAAGAAATATTATTTTTTTAAATTTCAGCATTGGATAATTTGAAATTGATTTGCAACTTTTTACCGGATGTAGAGCTTAGAGATTGGGTTGTTTTTTCAAAATATTTTGTAGGAATCAACTCTTCTCTAATACAATTTAGATCAGCACCAGTATCAAATAATGCAATTATTTCAAGAACAAATTCATTATTAATCTTAATTGAAACATTAATAACCAATTTTCTTGTTGTTATTTCAACAAGTTGCATTAAATAATCAAAATTATTTTCAAAAGTTTGTTGAACACTATCATTGTTCGATGTTTTAGCTTCATTGTCACTATTACTGTTAGGATATTCTTGAATAATAATTTTCTATTTTATTTCAAGAAAATCTTTCTATAATTTTGATTGTTTTATTTATTATTTTTGAACATTAATTTCATTGTGAAGATTATTTATAGAAATATATTTTTTCTATTGTATTTTATCTCTTTCAAGGATTTTATTAAGGTTATATGGCAGATTACAAGTTAGTGAAAGAGTAGGTTTATTGACATTTTTTAAATATTCAAGTTTTTCATTATCATTGGATAATTGGTCAATTTTATGAAGAATTTCTTCTTTTTCTTTTTTTAAAACATTTTTCTCATTTTCATCTTCAAAAGATGTTGATGTTGATTCAATATCATTGACTTGAATCCCATCTTCACATTTTTCTTCGAATGTTAAAGACTCATTTTTAGTAAAAATTTATAAAATTTTTTCCATTATCTATTCATTTAAATTTAATTCATTAAGTTTGTTATTAATCTTACAATATTGTGCTGTATGACCAATTTTCTTACATTTATAACATCTCAATTGCTTATAAGATTTGCTTTTATATTTTTTATCTATTGGTTTCTTTTCATTTTCAAATTTTTTAAGAGATTTTTTCTTAAAATTCCTTTTAGGTTTTTTGTAAGAACATTGCATACATTGTGAGTGTTTTATATTTTTTTTCTTCTTTTTATTAATAAAAGAAGGATTGTATTAAACATAGAAATCACCAAGATTCTGGCATTTGATGCACTGTTCATTCTTCAATTGTTTTTGAAGTTTTATTGTGGTACATAAATTAGTTTCAATTTTATAAATATAAGATGCCAATTCACCATATGATAATTCATTGTAAGGAATTTAGTCATTATTTTCTTCCTGAATTTTATCCTTAATTTGTTCTTCTATTAACTTAAGTAAACCAGCTAAGAATTTTTCTTCCCAAAAGGACTGGTTGCAGTTATTTTTAAGTAAGACTCTTTGGAAAAATACATCATTATATTATCGGAATTCTCTTAGAGACTTACACTTCATATTGGATAGAAAATCTAGGGTTTTATCCTTAATATGAGATGGATCTCCTATAAAATGTAGATTGATTGAAAATATTATAGTATTAACCATGTCTTAAATTGGTTGATCATTATCATCAAGAATTTTAATTCCATTTTCATTGGTTTTATGTGAAGTTAAAATATTAATTCATTGTTATTCAATAAGATAATTATCTCACTAACTTTTTAATTGTCCAGTAAAACCAGAAATTAAAAGTAATACTATCTGATAATTAGTAACATTTGGAACACTCTTATTAGTATTAGAAAACATTATCATTTGATTAAGAACATTTAGAATTTTTTGTTCTGAAAATCAATTTATATTCTATTTATATGTGGATCCTGCAAAATATCTATTCTAATAGTTATCAATTTTTTTTTCGAAAATTATATCGAGAGATGTTGCAGTCTGATAATTTAATTTTTGAGGTTCTCTCCAATTAATTCTATTAATTTCTTCATTAGACTCATTAATATTTAAATTTTTTAAGGAAACATTTATTGAACCATTTTTTGAATCATTATCAGTTTCATTAAGAACATTAATTTTTTCTGAAGTAATATCATTTATGACAATATTCCTTAATTTTGAAGTATTGATCAATGTTTCCATTCTTAACATGTCAATTGGCTTCAAATCTTCTTGTTTCATTTTTACTTTTAACAATCTTTTTTCATCTTCTAAAGCTTTCAAAAATTCATTACTTAGATTTTTTGGCATTTTGAAAGGTTTGAATAAAGGTACATTTTTATTAGTTTTGTTAGTTAAAGTTTTCTCATAAATTTTATTTATCTCATTATTTATTGTATTTTCTATTCTATTTAATTGTTTTCCTATAATATATAAATGTTGATTAGTATAGTTATTTTGGTTTATTACTTTTTTTATTCTTGAGCCTTTTTCTTTTGTAACATTTTTAAAAGGTGCAAGTGTTATTTTAGTATTTTTATGCATTGTTTTCATATTATTAAGTGGTAGGTGATTAGACTCTATAATTTAATCATCATTTAGTTGTCATTTGAAACATTCATTTACAACATTAATTTCTTTAGGTTTTAAATAATATTCTTCTAACCATTTGAAGAAAAATATTTGAAAACAATTTTCATACATAAAATTATAATATTTATCTTTTATTTGTTTAGTAACATTACTAAGGGTGTTGAAATACCATTTTTTAATTTTTTTTTTCATTTTTGGTGAATTAAACTCTTTATTTAGAAGAATCCCGTTTGGTTCAAAAAGTTTTTCTAAAACATTAAGTTATGGGTCACCTACCATAGATGTTGAAGGTTTTTCATATTCTAGTTTATTATTAGGTTGGTAAACTGGTCTAATTATACCCGACCTATTATTGATTATTCCAAAAAGTGAAGGATTATCTTAAACATTGGATTGAACATTGGGTTGGACATTAATTGGTTGATCAATTATAGGCGGAGGAGATCTACTAATCTTCTAGAAGAGGATGACATTGACCTTATTTCTAAAGGTCTTCTAAGGTAATCTAAAGATCTCCTAACAAATTAAATAATTACTTTACCTACAGGATGTTGAACTGCATTAGAAGGTTTGGTATTATAGATTGGTTGTTTGGGAAGAAGGTTTTTTACTTTCTAAAGTTTAGGTAGATTGACGTGAGACCATTGAATCATTTTGGGTATTAATACGTTGGTTTTAGTTAAGTCTGTTTGAATTAAAAAGGTTTGACCTCTTTTATCAATTTTATAAGCTTTAGATTAAAAAGCAATTTTCATTAATTTAAAATATATTCTGTAAATTACAACTATTGGTAAAGTACCTTCTATCATTTTATAATTATGAGTTTTTATTTGAAGAATTAAGGAATTCATTATGGTCTTATCCTTAAGACCAAGGGTAACATTTAGATGACATTCAAATTGTCTTAAACCAGTATTAAGACTAATCTTAATAGAAGTATTTATTGATCTTTCATAATCAAGTTCCTTAGCATCACTATAGATTATGAAAATAGAAGTACCTAGACCTAATTTATTAAGAGGTTTAGCTTCTACTTGAATTAGACCTATATGTATATAATTCCATTCTTTAGCATATCTTTTAATTGATTTATTATTTAAAAGTTTTATTATAGTTAAGCCATCGTAAATGGGGATATTTTTTTCTTATGTGGCTATCATTTTTGGTAAATATTTTCCATTTAGCCATTTGATATATTTGATTATAGGAAGTTTTATGAATCTTCCAATCATCTATTACTTTATCAAAATTTTTCAAATGTATTTCATTTCTATTATTTAACATAGATTATTTTGTTTGCTTCGTGGAAGTAAAGCTAGAAAAGACATAGTTCTTCTAAGTAATTTCAATATTTCCAAAAGAGACTAGTTTTTCTAATCTTATAAATCTAAATCACAGGACTATTTTAAAACTTATATTGTGATTTCTAATTTATGACCTATTTACTATCCTTAAATTAATTGGCATTTACACTAGGCTTCAATAGACTTATCACAACATAAGGGGTTCCATAATGGAATTGTTTCAAGTGAATGGTAAATATAAAATACAGATTTCTATAAAAAAAATTGTCTCATAAGAAAATTAAAAATTTCAATGTTGGTTTATGTCACGCCCCGAAGCGGCAGAGTCGTAACAGCCCCGGCCGTGTAAACCATCATAAGATAGAAGTTGGCCCTACAACCGCTATCTTAGACCTGATCTACACAAGGCGTCCATGACTAACTCGCTTTGAAGTAGACAATTTGTAATTTAAACAAATCCTTTACCTAAAAAAAGTGAGAAAAGTTATATATAATTACTATAATTCAGTTATTACATTAATCAGAAATGAAAAGTAATTCTAAAATAAAAACTTAAACCTTAAAATATGTGTTTATTCTTCACATGTTTTTCCTCACTTCCCAGGATCCAGCAGTTGCTAGCTTCATAGTAGTTGTTGCCGCTTCTTAGCTAGCACCTGCACGATGTTTATAGGGATGTGAGCAACCACAGCTCAGTAAGTTAGGACAGATGATTTAAAACTATACCATAATCACAACAAGGTTTTCAATCACTTATTAGGTGCAATGCATGTGTAAGCAAATGCCATCGCACGACGTTGTCCGGCCCGTCGTGAGATTAGAGAAATTGCGCCCGCTTTAATCCGAGTTGAGGAGTTGCCGTTAATGCAACAGCTCACGACCAAACCCAGGCTTGTGTAATGGAGACCTTGCTCCTCCCGCGACTACTTTCGAACCACTGCCTTCACCCTCGCCGCGACCTCCTCTCCTGTCACTTAGTTCGACTGAGGATGAAGAAGCAACCATTTTGCAATCCTGCGCTATCCCTTCCGAAGGGGTCGGTATTTGGCCGGAGAGTCCTAAGTTCCCCTAACGGGTTGCAATGCATGTCCGATTATGATTACTGGTCGGATATTCACTTAAGTCCAGTTTAGGGTGATCAATCATTTCATACAATTCATATAATATGTGCAGAGCAACAAACAGAATCATGGCCTCACCCATAATCAAGCACATGCATACATTCAACTATCTAACAAGCACAACCAAGCATAATCTTAAGCCTCCAAAATACAGCATCGTATTAATCCTAACTTACCTCGACTCCTCGCTCACTCACTCGAGGTCCGATTTGCTCAGGCCATCACCGTTCATCCCTATAACACAAAAGTGGTTTCAGCTTTTCATATAACTATTATAAGTTTGTTTTATCCTATAACGCTTATTGTTATGTGTTGTTTAGGGTTTAATATACCTAATTATCTAGGTCTTAAGTCTTTTATAATTATTCTAGGTTTGGGTTTAGGTTTGGGTTCGGTTTCGGTTTCTGCGTCAATTTCTAAATTAGGTTTTAGTTCGATTTTTAAATCCTAAACATGCTCGAATCCTAATGTGAAATTAATTACATTAAGCTCGAGTATCCAAATATCCTATTGGGTCTTAATTTAGTATTCTAAGCTATTTGGTACACGCTAGTCCTAATTAGGGTATCGGATTTATCCCCGATGTGAGAAAATCTTACTTTTTATATAATTACCTAAAATTCAATCTTAATTAAGATTTAATATTATTCTGATTTTTACTCTAATATTATCTAAATAACCCTAATTTTTTCATATTTATTAATTTACAATTTCACATATTACTAATTTCTTATATTACTTACCTAATTTTCTTAATTAACTATACTTAGTACCTAAATGCTAGGATTAGGGTTCCACTGCAGAGATTAACTTCCTTAAACATCTAATTAAGATCCAAATCAGTAATTAACATCCTAATCACCTAATTAATCCTAAATCACCCAATTTTACCATCATTTTAGGGCTAAAAATTAACTTAAAATTTTCGAAAATTAATTTAAAAAAAATGGCTTCATAGCACTGTTCTACATCATATGAGAATCCTACAGAAAAATTTTGAGCCCCAAACTACATCCCTAAGCCTATTTAATTTCCAGTTTAATCATGCTCGATTTTGAACAATTTGTTAAGAACCCTATATTTCCAGACATAATTAAACTAAATCAATATTTTTCCCTAAATCTACATACAATAAAACCTCAGAATAACAAGTTTCATAATTTTCTGGGCAAAATAACTAATTTTACAAAATTATACAAAAATCGGGGTGAATAAATGACTAACCGGTTCAAAGCTTTTTGGCCGTCCAAACTCGGTCCAAGATTGTCGGCCGATCCAGACGCTGGTCCTAGTGTAGGGTGGTGGTGGTGGTTCGGTCCCAGGTGGTGGTGGGTGGTGGTTTTAGTTCACCTTGCTAATCTATACAGTTTTCTTTTTTTTTTTTCTTGAATTTCTTTCGAATTTTTTTGTGTTTCGATTTTTCTTAGATCATAAACTAGCCAAATGACTTCTAGAAATTTTTTTCCTTATTTATAGACAATTTTAGAATTTAATGTGCATTAATTTGATGGGATTTTACCCCAATTCTTTGATTTTAGGCTTTTTGTTTGTCCAATTTCTATTGGTTATTTTTTTCTTTTTCTGTCACGACCTAATCTTGTTGTAGTTATCCTCTTCTGATTTTTTTATAATTATTTTGTATTTTTCTTTAATTATTTACTTAGTTTTCGACCAATTTTAGTAATTACACGTATTTTTATCTATACGTAAATACATGTAAGGTATACGTGAATATTCATAAATATTATTTTGGTCATTCTAAAATTTTTAGTATACATATAATCTATCTCTACTAATTTATTAGTTGTTATATTACACTTTTTGCCTTTTCGGTAATTAGCAGTTATTATGCTTAAAATTTGAAAATTTTATAGTCTCCTATTTTACTGCTTACTTTCTTAAATTTTAGTTTACAGGGTCATTTTTACTGGTATTTTGCTAAATAGTTTATAATTTGGGTTTGATCGGATCCTTTAGCCAATCGCCCTAAACCTTGGGTTCTAGGTTTAATCTTACGGTTACTTGGCTGAACTTTGGGGCTTACAGTTTATTTTGCTAGGTATCATCATGCCCTTTTATCTTTAAAATGACTTACCTTCACCTATTTCTTAGTGTTAGCGCGACAAGGATTAGAATGAATTTGTATTATTAAATATTATTTCTTGTTGTTTGGGCAAAAGATGATGAATTACCTTTCGTTTGCTTATTCAATACTTTAACATTTGTTTAATGTACATATATAAGTTTAGGATCACTTTTGATGGAATCCTTACATTGATTTGCATATTGAAACTATAGTTTTTATCATGATATTTAATAACATTAAAGTAGATATGTCTACAACTATATTAATTTTATGGTCAAAATGTTATTTACGCTAGCAACTAAGTTATAATATATATAGAATTAATTGCTTAAAATAGTAGAAGATCTAAGGTAAATGTTATTAAATCTAGTGATTTTTGTGAAATTATATTTCAACATTAACCATAAAACTCCTATAATTTTTTATTGCCCTAACTTATAATCATGGTAGATATATGATCATTAATTTTAGACAATTAAGTGTCATCTTGTTAATTTGTTGCCAGATGGCATGTCAACGTACCATATCTTAATTGATCCATCTATAATCAAGATGAAGCAAATAACGTAAAATGTTTATTTACTTATTGAAGAGTGTGTTTGTTTATATATATATATATATTTATATGGATACACTTTAGGGTAGACTCCCCCCCTTTTTTTTTTTCTTTCTTTTCTTTCCAATGATACTTTAGGCTAGACTTTACATATATTTAATAATCATCATGAAGCTTGATGACTTTCTTGTTTACTTGTCAATTATTTGATTAATTAGTTATTGTATACTTATATATATGTATATATTTTAAATTTACAAATATATATTTTTAACACATTACCTACATAAAGTACATATACATTATCTTGGAATTATTATTTTATATCATTTTTAAAACTTTTATTAAATATTGTTAAGATCTCGTTAATTTTCAAAACTTGAAGTCCCCAAATAAATAATGAATTTTAGTTCTTATGATACTACTTCATGCTATTCCAAATTAACTTTTCATTGGTCTTGAGACAAAAGCTCTTAATATAATTTTGTTAATGTTTTTTTTTAATACTTAATATAGTGTATGTAACATGACATATTTGAACTATTCAAACTTATAGGGCTACTTTACCCTAACTTTGTCATATACCAAAAATTATAAGCCTAAATTGTAGGGTATTACATCCTAACCTCCCTTAATAAAAGTTTCATCCTTAAAACCTAACTATCTCCTTTTAGTATGCATGTGTTCTAAAATCTGCTAACACACTTCTCTATGCAACTCTATGTCTCATTGCATTGCAATAGTCAATTTTTTTTTAGATCAAAACCCTATCATTTACATTCTTTAATAAGATCGTTGATATCTTCTAATCTATTATATGATCTTAATGTATCACCATTACACTTCATCGATACATACTCTTGTGTTAATGGCTCTTTTGATATCCATTTTCTCAAACCAGAAGTATTGGCACCAATAACAATTATTTATCCTATCATCAAATTTACTTATAATAGTATTTTCATGGCCATTGTTTAAGCCTCTCAAATAAAATTTGATATATTTCTTTAAGTTTACTTTTCTCCTTAGTCAATAATCGATTCAAGCCTAGCAACTCGAAATTTTATAATTTAGCTTACACTTCCATGATCTACCTCCATTAAGTTGAAGGATTAGCTTCTATATTTTGGTTTCTAAAACTAATTAATCAATATACCCATTTACTTCAATCTCTAGGTCTCTAAGTTTACAATTGTTGAGCTAATTTTTGTCTTTTACTTTAGTTTCTATTATATTCTAAACTTATCATAATTGCCTCATAATAGTCATGTTGATAATCTCATTTTGTTCTTAACTATTATCCTTTACTCCTTTTTCTCACATCAAGTGCTAATAAGCTTCTAAGCCATCTTCTGACTATTGCTCTAAGTAAAGCTTATTATTCTCATTACTATATGGAAGTTCCTTAGTCATTACTTTATTTCTTTAACTAATTTAAACATTTATAATAACTAATTTCTACTAAGATTTATAGCTATCTTTTTTTTTTTTTTAACTACAAGCTTTTCAACTTCTTCCACTAAACTTTCAAAGTTATCGTTATTGCTTTGCCCTTTCGGTACAACATTCTTAATTGTTTCTATCGATTCCATCTACTTCTCCTAGATAACCCTCTTTTTTTTTTTCAATTTTTTCATCTCCATTACTTTTCACACAAATTTCCTTTAGATAACATTACTTTCTTTTCATAGGTTGTTTCATAATCTATCACGAATGATAACCTTCATCTAACCTAGCCACTTAATGCAATATCATATGCATTGTATGATTATAGTTCTTAACTTATATTGTTTTCTTATCGCAAGATATACATTGATCCTTTTTTCTTAATCTATGACAACATATAAGTTTCCTAAGCATACTTTGGTCGACTTCTTAAACAATCCTTGAGTTAATAAGTTCTTGAACTTTTTTCTACTACTCTTCTCATAATGTAGTTCAATTTATTGTATTTTTTCTTGTACTTCAATTCTTGTTGCCAAGCATACTTTACCTATACTCCTAAATGTGTCAAAATCATTATCTCCATTATGTTATGTTCTAATTATGTGAAATATACTAGTTTATTGTATATCTATGTCACTTATAAGCTTGTAAGACTCACTATACTCATTAAGTTTAGATCCAAAATTTATGATATTTTATTTTGCTTGTAGACTCTTAATATGGTCTATTTCTAGTTTGAGACCATCCCATTGAAATTTCTAACAATAAACTAATAAAAGTAGTTAGATTTTATTTCAATTATTTTTACTTTATTTCTCTTAATTCCATTCTAAGTTTATAAGGTACTTTTGTAGGAATCTATCTAGACTTCTATTTTTTTCTTTTTCAAATACAAGTCATGAGTTTATTTGATCGAGGGTTTCACATTATGGCAAGGGTTTCACTAAGGTTGACAATAAATAGAAGAGAGTTATGATCTACATTTCTTTCCAAGTGTTAAGGATAACATGAATTCTACATGAGTCTCATGGTGTTATTTAAACCTAAATCAATATATTCAATTATTACATATTTGGTTAAGGGAAAAATATTCACCAAATTTGACCTTTAGTATTTTACAATTTATGATGACAAAACCAAAATTAAAAGATTTGGTTTTTAAATTTACATATATATATATATATATATATTTAGAAATTCATGAACTAAATAAAGGTTTTTGTTTTCATATAGCAACTCATCTTGATTAGAAAGAGTTAACTCGTTACTATTAAGTTATTAGCATGATAAGTCGTGAAATATATACTTTTACATGTTTAAGAGACTTACACTAGTAAGGAGTTTCTTGCTGGAGTAAAGTTTAAGGAAGAGATTAGAGTTTTCATGGTACAACGTGATGCTTATTATTTTAATATTTCTTTCCATCAATTCACAGCACTAATACTTATGTTATGCTTATTAACATGTCTCTATTATATATTTCTATAATTACATTTCATTAAGTTTTACCCTTATTTATTTTAATGTGTGTGTTTTGGACATTTAGTAATATTGGTAATTATCTTGTTTTGTATTTCTTTATCTATTTAGTTCCTTTGATTGATGTTATGCCGCTATTGTTACTTTTTTCTTTTCTATAATCTTGATTATTATCATTCATACTAGTATTTTGTCTAATTATAGAGAATTGATGTTGTTATTTAAGTATAAATATCATTTCTTTTTCGTCATTATAAATATTGAGAAATATATATTTACTTGTTTAAATCTCTTTATTTAATCCATCATTTTCCTACATTGAATTATTTTTTATTTTACTAAAAATATTTATCATTATTTTAGTATTATAAAATTGATATCTCATACAATTTACAATAGACATTCATTTAAGTAGGGTTGGCGAATCCCAACATTACACTAATTGAACATGGTGTTCACACAACCGTGACTTAACTTGATACACATGACACCTAATGATAGAAAGATCAACATTGACTGATATGGATTGATACATACTAACATAAACCAACACGGATTGATACTAGAAAGACTAAGAATTCACCATTCCCATCTCATATGTGTAATGCCGATGTAGATATTGAATTTATTATTCCTTTTTCCTTTGAGTAGGAATCTTACTTAGATATTTGATCTATTATTTGATGTATATGTGTTTTATTTATTATCACTTTATGTTAAAATTGTATTTTAATTTATAGACTACTATTAGAATTGCTTTCATTAAGGCATTATT
Source organism: Lumnitzera littorea (assembly GCA_024138015.1). Classification (NCBI taxonomy): domain Eukaryota; kingdom Viridiplantae; phylum Streptophyta; class Magnoliopsida; order Myrtales; family Combretaceae; genus Lumnitzera; species Lumnitzera littorea. The sequence continues at coordinate 52,204,802 of JAMXBB010000007.1, read as the reverse complement.
GCTCACAACAACAATTTTTGTGAGATAGTTTCATATTGTCAAGTATTTTCTTTATGTTTGGATTTTATATTTGATGTACTGTTTTTCTAATTTAGATTCTTTATTGCATCACTATTGTTTTTATGAGTGGTTGTGACGAATTTTCATTTGATTTTTTGGTGTTTACGAAAAATTTTATTATTTTGTGTTTTAGTTTTTATCTACATGTGCTTAAGTTTACATATTTTTTTTCATGTATATTTATATATGTTTGGATTAAAGTTCCCATAATATGTTTAGATTTATGCATATAAAAGTAATATGTGTTTCTAATCTGCGTAAGGGTAGTTAACATTGTTATATTGTATATATTTGTGAAAGTGCTTGTATTAAAATGTGTAGTTAAATTTGTTTGATGAGTGTAAAAGTTGTTATTTTTTATTCCTAAGCAATTGAGGATCAACTTCCTCTATAATTTGAGTTATATAGATAACATTTTCTTACCACCTTCGTTTATAAATTTCTTAATGAGATCTTGATAAATTCTCAAAATAGCATGTTATCTTAGATCTAAAACTAGTTCACATCATCATGCCTAATAATGCATGAGAAATCTTTTCCTATTTGTAAACTCAAATTACAACATAAAATAATTATGAAACCTAGTCATATAATTTAATAAGAACATCACCAAACCAATAGCATGATAATATCCAATTAATATGAGAAAAGCACATATATTTACAGATATATTTGTGCATAGCATACAAATAGTGAAAAGGAAGAAGCAAGTGAAATAATTATCCACACTCGTTCCTTTTTATTTTAACTTTATCCATTCTCTTTAAGTGGTGTTTTATACTTTTGCTATACTATTCTACTATAACTCATAGGTTACCTGTCTTTTCATCAAATTTCAATTGTTTGATTAGACTAGATCCCAACAATTCAAATAGAATTATAAGATTTTAGGTTAGCATTTTGTGAGTCACTTATTAATTTAGAAGATAATTTATAGTAATAAATATATAAGTATATATATGTATGTAGGCATTTATCTATACACTAAGACTTAATTCTTTCAGTTATTGTATTCAACTTATCTACCTAAGTACTATCTCATTTTACCATTTGGCAAGTTGGCTCTATCTCTAAGAAATCTAGAGCTTTGATACTACTGTTGTAGCACTCCGAATTTAAGGGCCATGCTATTTATCTTAGAAGTTGTCTATTTCTAGACACAACAATTGTTTTATTTGCTTTAATCATAAAGGTTCTAATATAACACAAATCTATTAGATGCTTTATAAGAATAAAATATAAATACATGTATCTATAGAAATATTACAGGACATTTCTTTATTCTCACATGAATAATCAGGATCGTAGAGAATCATAATCTCCAATCAAATGGTAAAATGGGTAGTAAAAGTAATTCTAATAGTTATTTTCTTAATAAGCTACATTCACATCCTTGCATAGGCTCCCTTGTTGGGTTGTAGAAACTCTCATGCACTTAGAATCCTAGCCCATTTGATGTTTTTAGCTTCAATAACCTGTAGAAAACTATAAAGGAATGAGACAAAGAACTACGGGCTTAGTAAGGTGTAGGAGAAAAAAAGCATATATAAGTTAAGCAAACAACCAAGTTATCAATCAATTATTACGTGTAATACATGAGTAAGCAATGTGCCATCCACATGACATTATTGAGTTCATTGTGAAGTTGGAGAAATTATACTTGTTTTAACCAGGATTGAGGAGTTTGACATTTCACCCATGAATCGAAACCAAATCGGGGTTTATGCAACAAAGAATACCCTTTGCTTGAGATCACCTTTGAACCATGCCCCATAATCTTGTTGCCACCTCCTTTCTTGTCACTTAATTGGACTAAAGGTGGAGAAATGTTTGTTTCAGCTATTCTCATCGAAAGGATCTGTGTTTGGCTCGAGAACCTTAGTCATTTCCCCTAGTGGGTTGCGATGTATGTCAGATTAGATGTTAGACCGAGTTTAAATTAGTTTGTTTTTAGGGTGATCAACCAAGCTCAAGTAATTCAAGTAGAACCATATTTATAGAGCAAACATAACATAGAGCTTAGCTCCCACCACAACAAATCAGATTTGAAACATATGCATAGCACATGTATAAACAACTAATGACAATTACAACCAAGTACATACCAAATTCTCTAAGTATTTTGAAATAATACTTTGAAGTGTAGTGAGGCACTAATTCCCTTTACTTTTATAGATGTTTACTTTAGTATGTCTATACCATCAACGTTCCACGCACTTGAAAATCCTATATACACCAAAACTCAAATTTAGTTTTCATAAGGTTTATGAAAACATTAGGGTTATATCTAACTCTGTATTATCATACAACATAGTTGAAATACTATTTAGGTAGTTATTTTAATGAAGTTATATACATATATATTTATATATATATATTTAAAGTATATTATTCATATATGATGTAATATAGTTATATTTATACATATACTTAATTACTATAGTTTTATTATATAAGTTATATTAAATCAGATAATATTAATGGATTTACATAATTATACCATTACNTTAAAATTAAGTGTCATCCTATCAATTTGTTGCTAGGTGGCATGTTGACCTACCATATCTTAATTGATTCATCCATATTCAAGATGGAGGTAATAACGTAAAATGTTTATTTATTTGTTGAATAGTGTTTTTTGTTTATATATATATATATATATATATATTTGTATGGATACACTTTTGGGTAAACTCCCTTTTTTTTTTCTTTCCAATGATACTTTAGGCTAAACTTTACATATGTTTAATAATCACTATAGACCTTGATGACTTTCTTGTTGACTTGTCAATTATTTGACTAATTAGGTTTCTATACTTATATATATGTATATATTTTAAATTTACAAATATATATTTTTAACACATTACCTACGAAAAGTACGTATAAATTATCTTGGAATTATTATTTTATACCATTTTTAAAACCTTTATTATATATTATTAAGGTCTCGTTAATTTTCAAAACTTGAAGTCCCTAAATAAATAATGAATTTTAGTTCATATGATACCACTTGGTGCTATTCCAAATTAACTTTTCATTGGTCCTTAGACAAAAGCTCTTAGTATAATTTTGTTAATGTATTTTTTTAATACTTAAGTGTATGTAACATGACATATTTGAAATATCAAAACTTATAGGGTTACTTTACCTTAACTTTGTCATATACCAAAAATTACAAGCCTAACTTGTAGGGCATTACACTAGCTTCTTGATGTTTTGTAAGCACGTAAATCTAAGAAAGGATTGGTTTTAAATCATGAATCAATATAGAACTTGACCTAATAGTTCAATGAATCGAAACTAACCTACCTATAGTAGGTCTAAGCAGGTCAAAGACCAATTGGTTTATTCGATTCTAGGTTTTTCAAGCCCCTACAGGTTTGAATTGATAGGCTTCAATTGGATTTTTTTTTTTTTTTTTGCAATTAACATATGTATTTATACATTTTATATATTATAATACATATGTATATTATATTAACATATATATTTATACTTATTATTATGTATTCTACATGCCAACATATTATATATTATATTATTATATACATGTTAACATATATAATATGATGGAAAAGAAAAAAATCTATTTAATATAATAAATGCATATAATATACATATTATATATATAAGGGAAACCCTAAAAAAAAAAAAATAGTAGAGACCTAAAAACTAACCTGTGAATCCATGGGCCTTATGAACTAACCCAAAATTGGCCCTAAGCAAGCCAATCATGGTTTAATAGCTTGGCAGTATTAGGTTAGTTCTGGCCTAGCCTTAGGTCTATAAGTACGTGCAACTTGAATTGACTTTACATGACATGAAATAAACATTGACAAGTTGCTCGATAGGTTCAATCTATGGCTATTGAGTGAATAGGACCGTATGGCCTCTTTGGCTTAATCATGAAGTTGGTCCAACTTCACTTGTAGGGCATCTACATTGGCTCTTTTTTTTTTTTTTTGTTTTTTTAACTATTAACTAGTTTCCTCCTCCTTGTCCCTTTTCTTTTTCTTTTGCAAAATAACTCTTAGTATTGTCTCACTTTAATGTTAAACTTCATTACTTAGATGCATCTGCGGTTAACATTAAGTGTTAGCCCGAATTCCCAAATCCAGTCATTTAAACAAAGTCATTCTTAACCTTAGGCATTACCTCGAATTCCTTTTAAGGCTCATGGTTAACTTTAAGTGTTAACTTGCATTCTCAACATCCAATCATTCGCATAAGCCTATGGTTAACTTTAGGTGTTACCATTCATTCCTAATATCTAAATATTCAATGAGCTTATAGTAAATTCTTTAGTTATCCTAAATTTCCGATCTCATTACCTTACAACCGAGTAGTGAGTCACGCATCCAAGGAATTCATATCCAACTAAGTTAGACATCATCCACTTGCTAGCCATTGTGCTACTCTATAAGGATCAGAATAATTTCAATGTTATCTCTAAACGTTATCAAGAGAGTCATAGTTGATTCCAAATGTTATAAAGTTGGTTGTAAAACTTAAGAGCAAAGTAAAAAACCATTATATTAAAGAGTCCACTTGAACTTTAGCTAAAGGTCAAAAGCAGACTCGCAAAAATAGAAAAATAAAGCCCAAAACAAAAAGCTAATCATTGTATTCTTTTCCTCGTCATTGTAACAAAACCCTAAATATTATTATTAAGACTGTTTATATCTTATAGCAACCTATCTCGAGTTCCTAAATGTTGTATTAATACAATAAAAAACTTGTTTTTTTAAGCAACTCCCAACCTCATTCTAATTTTCATCACAAAAGTTCTTTAACAATTTTTAAAAACTTTTTTTGTAGAATCTAATAAGAATAACATTTTAATACATCTAATAATAATAAAAAAGGCAAGTAACTGCATATTTAATTGTTTGTGGGGGCAACTCTTGAATGTTAAGAAACTCCGTATCATACAACATATTGCTAAAGCAATAGGTTTTAAGTTTCTTAGTTATCGAGATGTAGGTCAAGAAATGGTCAGTAAACTTGCTCTAAAAACTTTATAAGGAAAATTTTTTTTGAATACTATTAACACTTTATATAGATTTATAAATGATATAGTAGAGAAATTAAATTTTAAAAAAAATATTAATTATATATTTATATACCATTCATTAATTTACGTAATATATTAACGTTATTGGCCTTTCTCCACCATGATGCACCCCGCAACCCAACCTCTGGATCGGCATGACCTCTCTCACTCTATCTTACCGCTTTGTTCTTCTTCAGGTACATTGATTGTGACATTCATCTAGAAGCTGCAATTTCATAATGGACGGTATTGATTTCATTTCCATTTGTTTTTACTTCTTCTGCTAGTGGATTAGTATTTTGTTTTGTAACATCATGTCTTCGTGTAGTGTTGTTTTCCATGGGGACAAATCGCAAATTCTAATTTTAGGATAATGATAGGTAGGGCGAATCTGTAATAATTGATAACATGAGAAATTTTTCTAACTTTTTAGGGATAATTCAACAAATTTTCAATCTTTTTCCTGGACTTCGGACTAAACCTTAGACTATGAGTAACACCACGCAACTCTAGCACTAGAGACCATGTGACTGGTGGCTGTATATGATTGTTGGCTTTTTAGGTTGTTACTACCTCGGAAAACTTGGGTCTAATATATTGATCATATATGCTCTCATTATATAAGTCATTTTTGTTGTCTGTATTGTACTAGACGACATTGTGTAGTAGGACTCAAGCTTTCGTCCAGAAGGCCTATGCGTTGTGATATGATTGGAGTCGTGTTTTTGCTTTAGCGAGGAGTTTCAGTAAAGGGTAATTGCTTGTAGAAATGGAGTATATGGAAGGAGACAGGTACCTTTAGAGGGTCAAACTGCTTTTCCTTGGTAGTTCCTATTTAGGGAGCTTTCGTTTGGAGATGCTAGCCACTTATCAAATTATGTAACAAACTATAAGTGAATGATTTCTATAAGCTTATTGGACATTTAATGTTTATGGTTTCAGTTAACCATGAATGGTGATAATTGGACAGTTTTACAGTTGCTTTCAAAGCTTTTTCTATAAAGAACAAGAAGGCCTAGATCTTGGTCTCGATGCTTTCATTTGTTTTCAAATCCCCTGTCAATTTTAATGGAGTTTTTCTCAAGTGAAACTTAGTATGTTTGTAACAGCATAGTTTCTCAAGGAACTAAGCTAACCGAAGATTGCATAGCGTTGTCATTGGATAGGAAGTCAGTTTTTGGATTTAGAACTTTTTGCACGAGTAAAACTGAAGGTACATTCATATCTTTTGTGGTTTGGAGTTAGGGTTACCCTTGTTGGTGATCTCCGCTGCTATTTCTTATTTTCCTTATTTATAATTTTAAGATGATTTGGGATATTATATTTTCAAGATATTATGCTGTTGTCTCCATGTTATAAAATACTGGATATTGAATCCCAAAAGTGATAGTTGGAAGAAGATCATTGATGTTTATTGTACTGACAATGGAAACCTGTGTGTATTCTTACTATTTTTTCGGTTCCGTGAAGCTTTTCTTTGATTTTGTCAATTGAACATTTGTGACATGACAATATTGATGTTGTATTTTAACTGAAATTTTATTGGAATGACAGCTTGCCTCTTTACATTTAACTTTAGGACTATGCTTGCAATACATTAGAGTGCCTCTATAGCCATATACTCGTACTTAATGAAAACTTTTTAATAGATTACAGCATAAGGAGCTTATTTTGATGGTTCTTTGATAGTATGAAGACACAAGTAATGAAGAATTTCTGTCATAATCCTTGTCACATGCAAGGGCATTTGTTTCTCTTGTTTGTTTGACTTATGTTGCTTTTCTTTTGTTCACCTAGAATGTCATTTCATCCTAGTCACTTTTGTGGGAAGAATTCTTGATTTTGTGATGGGAAAAAAAAAAAAAAAACATAGTTGACACCTCAATGTTAATACATTTTCCTATAAGATTTTAAAAGATTACTGAGTTATCTGTTCTCTACTAATCTACTGCCTCTGTATTTCAGCCATTAAACTAATTTTAAATGGTCTTCTTTATTTTTTTCCTTTTGATGAGAAACTACTTGATGAATAGGCAAGCCGCCAAAGTGCAGCTATTAAAGGACCTCAGTTATTTGCAGCCACTTGAAGCTTTTTTTGTTATGTGCTTAGGATTTGTTTACAACTTCCAATCAGTAATCAAAATTCAGGAATTTGGTTGTAAATCTAACTGGAATGTGAGTGTAAACCAGCTAGTATTCTTGGTCTTACACTAAAAATATTTTTAAGTTAAAACTTTTTCCTAATACGTAAATTCCAAATATAGATTTGTAATATGTTCAATTTGGTTAAATAATATTTTTTTTTTCAAAAAAAAAAAAAAAATAGTTAGGCTCCTCAATTGTGCTATCATAATAGTTAGGCTCCTCAATTGTACTATCAGAGGTTCACTTCTTAGATGTTTCCTTTATCTGTCAAATAATTATCGACTGAAAACTTTTACAAAATTGTTTAGGGATGACAACATCGCTTCTGAGTGGTTTCAGTTTTCATTGAGAGAGAGGGTATATGTTTGCTTTTCTATCTGTCTTTCCTTTTCATAAGTGCCTCTGCTTCTCAAGTTAGGCACTTGTCTAGTCCCTCGTTCTTTAAAAGTTTCCCTTACTCTAAACTTTAAACCCATGTTAAATACTTTATCTTACTGTTGTTTCTCAAACAAAAGTCTTCTGATTTAGACTGCAATTTGTGATTTATAATGCTTAAGCAATGAAACTTCTAACTTACTAGCGATTTCACATTTTCATTTTCCTCCCCTTGTAAATAAAATTTCTAATTCTGTGATGCTTTAGAAGTTCACTATTACAGCTTGAAATTAGGATGTCTTTGCAGCTACCTCAGCGTAGCTTCCATTAGAATGGTTGATTTGCAGCAATTATCGAATATGTAACAACAAATCTCCAGTGGAGTGTAAGCTAGCTAATTAATTGCTCACCACATACCTCACCACAGTGCTTGATGTGTTTAATTATTATTGCCTAATATACTACTGAAGAATGTAGTCTCCTTTTTCATGTTTCTGCACTTGGCCCTATATTACCAATTATTGACATTATTAACTAGGAAATTTTAATTTTCTTGTTTGTTCCATGAAGAGGTTGGTGCTGGCAAATTAAATTCTCAAATTTTTAATTCCAAATTCAAGAATATGATGCATTATTTTGTGGCTTGTATGCTGATATTAGCATCACCTACAAATTGCAAACGTGAATTTCGTGGACCTACATTGCAGTCATTGAATTCCCTAGCATTCATCAAATTAAGTCCAGTATATGTGCTCTATAAGATTTCCCATTCATCAGCTCAGCATACAAGCCACAAAATGCTCGTGATTGTCAGTATCAGGTCTGTCTACCTAAACAATATACATATCCATCATAAGTATGTCCCGCCTTCATGTGGCTTGATTAAAAAAAGTTTGGTCGCTTATAGGTGCTTGGGTGGCAATAAGTGGCAGAAAAGTGCATGCATTGTTGTGCTACATCATCCCTGTGGTTAAAAGACAGAATATGTCTCTCAAGATAGTCTCATATACTAATTCTTTTGATATGTTGATTAATTAATTGATAATGTTACTTGTACTTGCATTATTCTTTGATAGGTACACTTGGGAACATTGAACTCAATTAGCTAATTTTTATAACAGATGTCTTCCTTTGAAGAGCATTATTGTGAGACCCTAGCATCTTAGCTACTTAAAGCCGATATGATTTAAGGCTTTCGAAAAAGTGTTATTGAAATTGATCCAAACTTCAGTATAAGGTTATAAAAATTAGAAAAAGAAACCTCATTAGGTTTATTTTTCAAAATGAAGTACACAGAATATTTAATTTAATAAAATGTAATTTTATTAGTATTGCTCATTATATATTGGATACTCAAAATTTTAGATTCTAGATATAAGTAAACCTTAGAGATAAATTACTTAATGTATAAAAATAATAATTTGAAGTAAAATAATATGTACAGTGATTATATACTGATTAGATATACATGTTATGTACCCAATATGGGTATATAATAACATAAAATCCTAAATATAGGTAAATTATGTACTAAATTAATATAATAATTGAAAATAACTAAATAATTAACTGATAGACACTCTACAATTGTTGTGGCAAGGGACTAAAAGTCTGGAAATTGCCAAGCATGAGATGAAGCAGATTAGGATAAATCATAAAAGCTAATATAATTGGAAAGAGACACATTTGTGGGTGAATCATCATCCTTTCACTGTACCAATAGCTATAAAAAGGGTCTTGAACACAAGATTAGCAGAAATACTCTCAAAACACATAATTCATAGAAATTCAGAAATTTAGAAAAAAAAAAGGGGAAATTCAAAATAAATAAGGCATATAGGGTTCATACATCAATTGTCAACTTGACAACAAGTGGCTTTGGGATCAAAGAGAAGGCAGTGCTAGAGCATTCTTCACAAGGTGCTGTGGCCATAGTTTGGGAAATGGGTTTCTCTATTTTTCACCCATAAGTTCAAATGAATTTCTAAAAATATTAAACCATGGAGAAAAATTATGAAAAATTGTTTCTTGGAGTTATTTTACTTGTACAATGTAATAATTTTATTTTGTTGGAATCTTGATGATTTATAGTGCTTCCTTAAGATTATGCCCTATTATTACAAATTTTAAATTAATTTTTTTAAATATTAAATGTTATTGTTTCGAGATAAAAAATTTTGTATAACATACTTTTGTTATGTACTAAATTGCAATGTTCATGTTTATTATTTATTATAATTTATTTTGATTAAGCTTACAGTTTTTTGAATTAAAGGAATAAAGGGTTTTTGAACAATTTCTTGAATAAAGGATTTTTGGAAGTTAACAATGATATTAGAAGTGTTTTATTTTATTCTTGTGGTTGAGTGTGATCATTTACCTATTTTAAGATAAATTTTGGCGAATTTGAGCTAAAAATAGTATTTTTGGAAATCCTATTTAATATGTCAATTTGATACTTTTTATGGTTAGCACTTAAAACATATATTTTTTTGAGTTCAAGATATTTTCTGGAAATTAATTAGTTATGTATATCAATTATTATGTAATTTCTCATTATTTACTTATATAATGGTTATCACGATGAATAGGATAGCTTATATTTATAACACTATTGTGAGAAGGGTATTGGATAACTATATTCTTGATATATTCTTATTGGCTTTAACTTGATTAATAAAAAGTAGGAATTTCATAAGTAACATAGTAACTTGGCAAAATAAGAGGAAATATCAAAGAAAGAATCAGAGGATGCATTTACTAATTTTTATGTAAGATAGTTTTAAAGATAGAAGTAGAAGATGTGACTAAGACTCTTAATTAGTATGGATAGAGCATATGCGTTAGAGAGTATTCATTCAGGAACTTTATAGTTAACCTGATTTAGAGGATAAATCAGAAGTTAAATAAGGGGATGTCTAGGATGAATATTTACTTGCGGAAAAACCTTATCCTTTAAACCTACTGTAAATAAGAATAAATAAGTTCATGTTCAATATCTACTTGACTTTGATGCTATGTGCATCTTGCTTATGTGACATAAGTGAAGGGGAATGTGGTCTAAAAGCATAGTTTCGGGATCATTACCAAAACTAGGTAAGTAGATTTAACTTAGGCTTGGAGTAGATTTGTGTCCACTCATAACGTTATCTACTGTTAATGTTCTTGTTGGTTGAATTTGACTATGAATCTTGATTGGACTGTTATGATGTGTCGTTTATTGTTGATGTGATGCTTATTGAATATTATACTAACTCATTGAGGAAAGTAGAAACTAATATTACCTTTTGGGTGTTCACTTAAGTGAATCTGAAGCAAGGTCATAGACTTTAGTGAGAGTACGAGACCTAAACTTGGCTAGTTAGACTGAACTTGGTATTAATTTGGATGTTATAATCAATATATGTTCCTTGTTGCATATATGGGATGGCAAAAAAAGGACCTACGAGTTAGGTTTTCTAAAACAAAGGATTTTTATAAATAAGAAACGTTGGTTTAAAATTATTTGGGTTTTAAAGGATATAGATTTACATTGCTCAAGTAACCAGATTACTATTTGTTGTCTAACTAAGTATATCTAAGGTTTATGAGTCCTATTCCAGGGTTGCTCCTTGTAGCCCTCTAAGTTCCTGGACATTTCATCCATATGCTTGGATATATTGACTAACTGGAAGCATAAGCTAGGTAAAGTTAGGATATTGGTATTAAAGCATATCATGTATATAAATATAGGATTACATACAATACTTTGGATAAATTACTTGGCTTGGTTATTATGTTGTGTGATTCAACGACTACTTGTCGTTGTATTATGAGGTTATTGGTTGTGCCTATCTTGTCTTTTATGTAATCCACTCTCACGCAGCATTTAGTAAGTCGAGGGAATAAAGGCTAAGAAGAAACATAAAGGGGCACCATCACTAGAGGGATATATTTTGAGAGAGTTAGAAGGAGTTAGCTTCTTTTGGAAAGAATATACATGGCGTTGGAAATTTAGACTACTATGGACTTTGTGGTTACTTAAAGGAAAAAAAATCTATGTTTTGAAGTTGTAACCAGTGAAATGTACGTATAAATTGTGATCAAGGCTAAAGCAGGACTCCATTGTAACATCCTTTCTGTTATAATAATATTATTTGAATGTAAGCAAGTTAGTGTTTGTGATGTTACATTTTTTACTGTACTTCTCTCCATTACTGTTTTAGGCACGTGCTTGGGAGTCCTTCTTAATGCTCAATTCACAAATATCAAGTACGATTGTTACAGGATCATTCCATCTTTATCGTCTCTCAGTTTATTTATATTCCACAGAATCAGGTACGGAACGTATCCAGAAATAGGGCATCCTTGTTAGAAGGTAATTTGTACACTGCATCAATCATTGTTGGAGTGGCTGAATCTTTTAAATTAGACATGGCTATGTATCTCTGGGAACAGGTATTAAATGAGTGTCTATTATCAAGTTTTCCATGCTCTAAATATTAACAATTACATTTCTTTGTTTGATAAGTTGAGCAATTTTTAAAATGTTCTATAGATCAACACTTACTTTTCCAATAAACTTCTTAAAACCGTAAGAGAACTAGCATTCAAATGAAAGATGTTGATGAGACTGGGATTATGGAGTTTATTCCTCCTGGGTTTCCTTGCACTAGAAATCATAGAGGAGATGCAGCCTTGGAGTTCATTAAACACATTTGTGCTATTTTGGCCCTATACCAAAATGTTCAGCATGATATTATGGTAATCCTTTTTTTGGAAAACGGATATTATTGAACATTCATCCTCAAATAGGAGAGAAATATACTCGAAGGTATATAAAACATGGATTCTTACTATGTATCTTCTTGTTTTGCATGTTAGCAGATAGGATAAATTTATAGTTAAACTGAGTACTCTCAATGCATGTAATTTTTGTTTAGTGTGACTACTTATTTTCCTCTAGAATTCACATGTTTAATTTAGTTTGGTAAAATGGTCTTCTATATGCCATAAGTACTAATGCACATCTAATAAGAAGATTTGTAAACTTGAACTTGGACTAAAGCATTTTGTCATCTTGAGGCATGACATGATTGATAGATTATGTCAAGTCAGATTTTGAAATTTTGGTTCATTCTTCATAGGTGGAAAAACCTATTGCTATATGAGCGCACTAAGGAATTCGCTCCAGAAGCTAAACTTCATGATTTATGGTAATCCTTTATCTTACCAAATGTAATATGCAGGTAAATTAAGCTCAAACGCTTAGACTTTTAGTAAATCCTTAAACAATCGCAAGTCATGCGGTAAAACCGTGCAATGTTACATGGCAAGGACAATGCAATTTTTTGTATCTTGGGTTGGTATTACGTTAGTTCGGTTGGGGAGAACATTTTCTCGAGAGCCATTATCTTAATTTTGTGAGCTTATAGAAAATAGTAAAGTTGAAAGGAAGTTTATTTCTATTTAATATAATACCTAGACCACAACTGAAAATGATATGCAGTTTCAAATCCAAGAGCATTTTAATGATTTACTATACATATTATAATATGAAAACGATATGCGGTATCAAATCCATAGGTATTGCTCTTACAATATTTTACGATTTGCATAGTTCCGTTTATAAATAGCCTATAACTATAAATATGCTTCAAATATATGGAAATAGCTAATCCAAGTACCTATATGTTTGGCGTTGTTAGGTCCTTTTGAAACCTAATAGACAAACTTATCGAGCTAGTTAACTGCATCATTGGCCTTTAAATGGAGGAGATTTTTATCACATGGAGTTGATAATTGCTATTTTCTTTTTAGCAGGGGTGACACTAGTTGAGCATCTTTTCTATAGTTATACAATGATAAATATAGTCAATTGGTCTAGTTTTTAAGTAGCTAATGTATTGATTTTTTGAATAGCTACTATATTATGGTGAAGTTTGGATAACCATAAGTAGGATATGCTCATGACTAGTTGTAATGTGCTTTCATGATATTTTTACACTTTGGAAAGTCGTTTAGGTGAATAGTATGAACATGTCAATGATATGAATTTTGAAATTACTATAATAAAGTAGGTATTTATGTGTAAGTTATGTTACTTTTATTTGTAAATATCATCACTTTGGCTACTAGCATTTTGTAATTGTATGTATGTATTATTATAGGTCAAGATCATTAGATATAAGAATTGAAAAGACTAGTGTAAATAGACTTGTTTTCCATAATGTGTAAGAGTTACTATTTCTAGATTTAATAATGTTTAAATATCACGCTCAACATTTTTTTTTTTTTGGTAACATATGTATCTAATAGCAATATTTTATAGAATTAGACAAGATATATAGTTATACTTCTGTTTTGTTTGAACGAACCAATGAATGCTTATCAAATGTTATTCTTTTTGTAACTTTCTTTTTTTGGTTGGCCAATTCATTTGTAATGTTTAAACGCCAGTATCATTTTTTTTAAGCATTTAAATGTTACCAAATATTATTTTTTTGAAATGTTTCATGCATTTGATCAAATATATACATATGGTTTTGTAATGTTTAAATATTAAAGATATTTGTCACTAATATTTTATAATTTGGTGACATTTACATCTTATATAAAGTTTACATTTTAAACATTATAATTTTTTTTTGACACACTTTTTATGACGTCTATTAGTAATGCTTAATAAATGTTGTTACTAAAAAGTTTTCGAAACATTTACTTAAGTTTTCATATCATTTACTAAATGTCACTAGTGTCAAATTTCTAGTAGTAAGTGTACTTAATCAAGAGGATCAATCATGAAAGCACTCCTATTTTCCAGCCATTTTACAAGTGCAAGGTCTTCACTCTAAAGTACTAAGCATCATTTAACTTTGTTCATTAAATTTAATATATTAAATATTAGATGCTTCTTCCTTAATTGATGGTGAATAATAGCACAACAGGGTAGCAACTCATATGATTAGAAGGAAATTGTCTCATCTTATCATGTGAATCCTCCTATCTTTTCTCAGATAATAATGAATTGTCAATTAAAGTGTATCTTAGGTTTGCTTCAACTCCTTTGTAACCAGTTGCATGCTTAAAGATGATGGCATTGTAGTTACGTGGCTTTACTAAAGATAGGATCCAGTGATAGACAACTTTGACCTCCTAAGTGTTTAAGTAGACTACGTAGTTAAGAAACATGCTTCATTCAAGTGGCAATATGTAATGCCTTAAGATAAAAGCAGTGAATAGCTAAACTAACAAATACTAATGAGCTCGTTTCAACTACTTGACCCAAAAGATTCAAGTTTGTATTGATAAGATGTTCACAACTATAGTTTTATAAACTAGTATCATAACCTTTTACAATCTATTTTAGATATTTAACTATAAGGTTTCATAATTTCCACCCTATATTGCCCCCCTAAATACGTGACGTCCTTATAGTGAGACCTTATAATTGGGCCCAAATCTTCTTCCTTTTTTGGTGAACGATTCGGTTCACCTACTACCTATAAGTCAAGGAATCATACTCTAGTGACACTTCTTGATAAGGAAAGTGATGGTGAATATGAATATATATAATTCATTAGGACACAAACATTATCAGGGACTTTAGCTCGAAATAAGGTTTGATACAACTCATGAACACTAAATATCACTAGAGGTTTAAATGGGAGTTAGATACGACTCACTAACTCGCTTAAATAAAGGGGTTTATCACAATCTTGAAGACAAGATCGATAAGAATACGGGGACGATTAAAGAGTTTGATCTACACTCGATAATCCAGCAATACTAGCTCAAGAGTCGCCTTGCCCAAAAGGGGAAAGATTCCAAAATGTAAGAATATATCTTCTATCTGATTTTATATATTGACATCTATCTATGATGTTTACAGATGTTGTTATTTATAGCAAGTTCTAAACTTTAGTGGCAAAACTGTAAATAATGTACAAGTCCTTAAACTTTAAAGAATTGAGCTCATAAATAAAATAAAGGAAAACATGAACAAGAATACAAAACTGTGCATTTTACAGGGGAAGTAGGCATGTAGTCACTCATCATCGACATTAAGTGTTGAGTATGGGTTGGGATGCCGAATAAGCTCTTTCTCCCTTTTCGCTTTATCATGAGTGTCGAGTATCTCTAGATTTCCTCAATACTTATAGGGGTTAAGAGATAGCTCTTTCTATCTTCTGAATAGTGTAAGTGTTGAGGAATCCGTTATGAATCACTTTCCAATCAAATTCCTATGGTTGGCTAAAAAGTAGATTTGCAACATTCATAGGCACTACGTCGAAGTTGATCTCACCTTCATACTACCTTGCTTTGAATGCGATTCGTGCTCTTTTATGCACATGGACCATACCCTTGTCATTAAACCATTTTAATCCATAAGGTTTGGGGTGCAAGTAGGTTAACAATTTCATCTTTTTTACTAACTTGGTAAAAATGATGTTGGTATAGCTATCTCCATCGATAACTAGGGAATAGGTCTTCCCATTCACTACGTACTGCATATGAAATAAAATTTCCTTTTGTCTGAGATTTACCTTCAAGTTAGCTTGTATAGCTGTAGCTAGGAGTTTATCTAGATCCTTGGGATAGACATCTTCTTTTATTGTCTTCTATCAATTGGTCTTCCAAACTCCTATTACTTTGACTTTCTACTTGGGCATTAGGTCCTGCGCCTTTCAAGACTATGACCCTCTTATTCGGACATTAAGAAGCAATATGTCCATAGCCTATGCATTTGAAGCACTTTATTTCTTAGGTCTTGTTGCCGGGTGTCTTCTCTTTCTCGGCAATCTTTTTCTCAGCATGGACAGGTCAGCTAAGCTCTCCTTTCTCTATCTTCTTTTCTTGCCTTCTCTTGGCATTCCTCTCAAACTCAGGGTTGCCTTGTTAAGGTTGGCTAGACGGCCTTTGATGTTGTCTTCTCCTCTGTCTCTTTACCCTTAATGCCAAATTAATTAGCTTGTCTAGAGAGTTGAATGACTGCAATTTAACTATGTTGGCAATATCATCCCAGAGTCCATTTAGGAACCTAGCAATGGTATGGTTTTATGGCTTGGTAATTTCACATTTCGTCATCAAGGTCTGAAACTCTTATAAATACTCTTTAATAGTATTTCAACCTTATCTCAAGTGCTGGAACGCATGGAGCATCTCTTGCTTGAAGTAAGTTAGCACGAAACGTTGATTCAACAATTGTTTCATGAGCCTCTAAGTTTTGATCGGCTCCTTTCCTTCAGCATCTTACTTGGCAACCAACTTATCCTAACAAAGACTTGCATATTCAATAAAGGATAAGGAAGCCAGCTTAACCTTTGTTCGTTCATCACATTCGTAGTACTCAAACAACTTCTTGACTTAGGGAACCGAGTCAAGGAATTCTTTAGGTTGGCTACTTCTACTGAAGGTCGATAGGTTTAGCTTGACATTGTTAAGTCCTTGTCCAGGTGCTTGGGGTTCATCCCTTGCATTCTGAGCTAGTCGATTCACCTCTATTCAACCACTTCTGTTAGAGTTTTGCTCGATTACATCTCTTCTCAGCTTTGGTTCTCTTCTCCGGGCTCCTTGGTTCAACTTAGAGTTAACACTCTTGTCATTACCTCTTCTTGGCATTGGATGGTGTTTTCTTCTTCTTAGATTGGCAGCTCTTCTCAACTGTCATTCATCATTATCAAGCTCATTGGAATCACTCTACTAGTGGGTGTTCTCTCCCTTCTATCTTCTTGGCTATTACGTCTATGGCTTTTGACTAAACTAGTAAGCTCTTGGATGGAATCAATGAGACTCTGGATATGATATTTCAAGTTGTCAATACGTCCCCTCAAGCTTCCACGAGAACTATCACCAGTGTTGTTGACATTATCCTCCGATATTCTTGTTTGTACAGTAATTTTCTAGAAAAATTGAACAAACAACTAAACATAATTATAGTAATCTAGAAACAACCACTACTCGGCTTCTGTAGCTACTACTATTGACAAATAACTACTATGAATAACACACTACACTATAGTACAATGATTAATAGAGATGTACAAACCATGAATCAAACTCTAAAGAATACTAATACGTGTAGCCCAAATCGAACGGGGTTGGTAGTTGGATGTATGGGTTTGGGAAGGAGTCTTAGAAGTCTCGCATGGCTTCACTGAGACATTAGAGAGGTCGGTCGACAATTGCCGAGTGCTAGAATCAGTTTGTACGAGTCTTTCAATGCTTTGCTGAGTAGTTCTTTGGTTTCGAGTACTTGGCCTTGTGGTATCTCGGTACCTTAGCTGACGATAGTTTTGATGTTGAGTGTTTATCTTCCTCCCTCTCGTCCTTTTGGCTTCAGCTCAACTTTAGCAAGCATTGATAGGCCTCAGCTTCAGATAGGTTTGCCTTAGCTTGAATGTAGTTAGAGGCTGATTCCCATCACTCTCCCCTTTCTTTGGATCTCTTCTCTAAAATGGAGACTTGAATCATTTACCTATGAGTAAAGGGTTTGCTTTAATACCATTTGTAATGCCTACCTCGACCAAATGCAGTGAATAGCCAAGCTAACAAACATTGATGGCCCAGTTTAACCACTTGACCTAAAGGTTTCAAGCTTGTGTTGATAAGGTATTCCTAACTATGGCCTCATAAGTTAGTACCACAACTTCTCACAATTTATGTGGGATACTTAACCATTGGGTCTCATATAATGGCTAGCTATGAGATTTTACTCTTGAATATTATAAGGAGGCTTTAGTAGATTGCATTGATCTTTAGTGGACAATAATATGCTCAAGTGTTGATTAGTTGTGTGAAGGTTACTTCGACTGTTTACATAAGAAATCAATTTGATCTCAGTAATTGACATTGAGTGTTAAAGATACTAATTGATACAAAACACTTTAAAAGATTGCCATCATGCTCATCTTGAACAAACTACACGCATGGAATTGCTTTAAGTTACTTTAAGTCTTTATGGTTGCTAAGCCTATCATGAACTTGCTTGGAACCTTCATGACTAAGATCTCTTCTTTCTCGCTATTAGATAAAGTGATGTTGCGGCTACTGATCTTATTACAGAATTGCTCTAATCTATCAAGTTGAGGTTGCTTTGACCCTATGCTTATATAAAGTTGTAGAAAGGAATTGTACTTATTGTGTGCTTAGAAACAAATGCTTCTACTAAGTGAGGGTGGCTACTGTAAGATGATCACTTCTACTGTACATGGATGTAGTCTCTTTTGACCTCGAGATTTGTAGAAAGACAATTTAGTTACTAAGCCTAGTATGGGATTGCTTCAATCCATCATAGCAGAGATTGCTTTGATTACGTGAGTAACGTTACAAAAATGGGCATTATGCCCACTACATCCTCGAGAGCATATGCTTCTATTGAGCGAATATAACGACCATGATTTGATTGCTTCAATCATTTATGTATGAGGTCTCTTCGACCTCGACTTTATGGATATGTGCTATAGCAAGTTACCAAGCCTGTTGTGGTTTCACCCTTTAACCCTTTACAGTTGAGATCACTTTGATCTCATGAAGAATGTTGTAGAAATGAGCATTGCTCCCATTGTGTCCTTAAGAGCAAATGCTTCTACTAAACAAGTACAACTATCATGATCTAATTGTTTTAATAATTCACGGATGAAGTTGCTTCGACTTCGACTCTATGGATAGGTGTTATGGCTGCTAAGCTTGCTGTGGGATCACTTCAACCCATCACAGCTAAGATTACTTAGATTTCAAGAGTAATATTGCAAAATGGGATTTTACCCTACTACGTGCTTAGGAACAAAGGCCTCTACCAAATGATTGTAACTATAATGATATGGTTGCTTTGATCATTCATGAATGGGGTCGCTTCGATCATTCATGGATGGCGACCTCGATTTTGCAAATAGGCATTACAGTTGGCAAGCTTACTGTAGAGTTGCTTTGACTTGTTATAGTTGAGATCGCTTTAATCTTATGAATGAGGAGCACCAATTAGGGATGTCGGTTGAATCTGTCTGCCTAAGGATCATAGTGGCAATGTTAGCTATACCAGATTAGGTGACAATGTTAGTTACCTTAATTTTGTTTCATACAGATGATAAGTAATGGATAAAGGGTAGTGATGCTAGCTATACCTAGACTTATCATGAATAGAGCACCATGGCAGCACTAATAGCTATACCATGGCAGTTGAAAGGCATTTATCAAGAAAAATGTTTTAGTTACTCAACAACATGGGATGTCAAGTGGTAATGTTAGCTGTGCTTAAGCATCATGGACTTATGGAAACCATGTTAGCTATACTACAGTTTAAAAGGCTTGCCCCAACCTCAAGGGGGTTAGGTGATGCGTATATTTTTTTTCTTTCATTACAATGAAGCTAATCGTTGTGAAGATAAGTGTAAATGATCAAAGGAGATGCATAAAAAAAATCATTTCATGATTAAAGTTCCCTTTGTTTCCTCTCATTATAAGATGAGTACAAATAGCAAGTAGCTTTATCCTTTGGTGCGTGATCAACTTACAAGGCTATTTACTATTAGTGTCTTCATTTTCTAACATCTTCTAACATTTGGATGCCATTATCTTCAATGATAAGTTGGTTGTTTTGTATTCTCTTTTCAAATATTCATCTCAAATTTTTGTAGTCTTTAGAGTCATGACCTATGGCTTTATGATGCTAGCAATATTTAGGATTGTTCCTTTCTTATATAGTGGGTTCTTTACCAACCCTTAGTAATTTGATATATTCCTCCTTGATCTATTTGTCAAAAATTGCACGTACTTTGTCCATTAAACATAGGAATGGTGGCTTACTCTTAGAAGTGTCTTTCCTTATCCTCTTACTATCACTATAATTTCTTCTATATGTAAAGTTCATAAAAGGCCCTTGCTTCCTTCTAGGATCGCCTCTTTATTTAGAGATTGAATTATTGGTCCTCTGATCATTTTCCACCAATTTGGCAAAGGAATTGAGTGACAAGTTTTCAAGATGTATGACGTCTTCTATAAACATGCTTTGAATGCAAATCTTGATAAATTCTTTCTCATTAGATATATCCTAAATGTCCAATGAGTGTTCCCTAAAACGCTTGATGTAATCCATTAGGAATTTGGTAGCAAAAGAATTGTTGGTCCTCCCATCATTTTCCACTAATGTAACAAAGGAATTCAGTGACAAGGTTTCAAGATGAATGGCGTACTTCATAAACACTTGATGTATGGTCTTCTTTTGGATGTTGCCTAATGCATCCCATATCCATAATAATTAATTGCTACTAAGTCTAGAATTTTTTGACAAACATCTTACACATTGTTCCCTATGATCTACATGTCCTAAAGGTAGGTTAATGTACCAGGTGTACACTTTCTTAATTAGTGACTTCAAGAACTCCTTCAACTTGAGATCATCATTGAGGTAAAAAACATCAAGCATCTTGATGAACTTAAGGAGATGTTCCTTTATACTCCCTTGTTATAGTCCTTCAAATAAGACTTATCCACAACCCTTTAGAGGTATGGAAATTTCACTTTGAGAATGTTAGTAGATGGCACTACTTGTATCTATTGATGTACTTCTCCATGCCTTTCCTTGTCATATAGGATCAAGTAATCGGTGCGAGATTAGTAATCACTTGGAGTGTTGTTGTAAGGTTATAAAGTGTAACTATGCCAGTCATTAGAGGTCGTATGTTGCACCTAGAGGAGGAGGACCTTCCAAGATATGCACTTATTTACTCGACCGTAGGTGCTTAGTAAGTTGGGGCCAAGTGCTTTGATGGGTATATGGGGATCCTCTTGCTTCCCACTTCACCTTCCATAAGGGTGGGTTGATTTATCCATGCTGCTAAACACCTTTTGAATTAGTTGTAGGAGGCGCGGATCCTAAGACTTACATGCCTAGTGTGGATGAAGTTATCCTAAGAAATGCATCAAGAGGTGTAGCAATAGCAATAAGGACCAATGGGTTTACCTTAAGTAATGTAGCAATAGTTACAATGGTAGTCGCTGCCATAACAGGTGCTTGTAAAGTCATACCAGCTAATACACTAGAAGGTGTAGTAGTAGCAGTTGCCATGCTTGGTAAGAATTGCATAAATGTTGTAAGGAACTGATTAGTAACATAAGTATTCTCTTGTATGGTGCATACTATTAGTGAATCATCAACAGTAGGTGCTTGAATGTTCATAGGTGCTTCTATGGTCCTAAGTGCTTGCATGGTTATCAATGGTATTAGTATCCTCCATGACTTGAATCTGCTCAACCCCTTCATATTGGGTCTCATGCTCTTAAGGTATTCGTCATTTACAACCTTCTTACATGTAGGTGTCATTCTGTTAAGTACTCTCTTCCTTAGTAAAGTTGACAAATAACGTATTATAAGGTTATTGCAGCAGGTCAATCACATGTAATAGGTATGTTGATCGACCTAGGAGACATCTTAAACTGATGGCACGTTGAGGGATGTCATTAGAAAGAGGCATGGGATGAAGAATAAGCAAACTTGATGTCTCGATTTTGTGTGCATGATAGTGAATAAAATTGGTGCTCTTAATCATTGTCAAATTGTTTTTGAGAAGTTAATTGTTTGATCTTCTGAGAGTAATTTAAGTAGAGCTTCAACATTTTTCTCAAGTTAGTTAATGCTTTGAATGAATCAAATGAGAAGAGAAGCCACCTATTTATAGACTTTAAGATGGATGACTAATACCATTGATCTTAATCTTATTTGTTCAATGGTGCATACTATTATAATCTCTCTACAATAAATTTACTTGATTTGAGTATATTAGGAATGGAATTAAATGAATATAAAATTATACATGGACAATCGAGATTCTAAAATAGGAAAAAAAGGAAGATAATGAAGGGGTACTTTAAATGGAAGAATGAGTATGAAATAATATTTATTATCATTGATATCTTGAAGATGTACAAATGTAATTCTTATTAAAAAAAGGGAAGAAGATGATTTTTTAGAAACTCCTATAATTTAGTGATTAATTACTTTTTATGGTGAATATTTGTGACATAAGTAAATAGTTTTTTACCATGAAATTTTGAAAAACAAAGAAACATATAGTTGAATAAATAAAGAGGAATTTAATTATCACTTACTTTTTTTTGTTTACAATTTGTAAAATAAGCACATGGGTTTTACTTTCCTGATAAAAAAAAAATCATAATTATAAAGAGCTGTGTTCACAACTTAAAGTCATAAGACTATATAACTAATCTCAAACCTACAAAAGTAATTAATTCTATAATATAAACTATGAATAAAAAGAAAAACAAAAAAGAGAAATGAAATCATGGGTAAGTATAATTAGCATTTACAGCAATAAATAAGAAAAAAAAAAGGAAATATGGAATATAGAAAGAGAAGAGAAAAGTTTGTAAATTGATTTTGGAGAGAGAGAGAGAGAGGTGATGGACATTGAAAGAGGTAAAACATGCTTAAAATGTCTATTTAAACCTTTTCAAAAATTGCAATTATATCCTATAACCATTCCTATAAACATAAGAATATTAGCTTTTAATATAAGGGAGTTTAAAATTATAAATAACAAAATAATCAAGAAGACTAAAGACATTAATGATCCGTTTAGTTTGTTGAATGGAATAAAAGGATAATGGAATGGTGATTACTTGGTAATGGAATGAAGTCGTAATAAGTGGAGAATGTATACTACACTATCTAGTTGAATGCAATTGAATTATTATTATATTGTTCACTTCATATAACTTGATATAGAATAACACATGAATGGAATATGAAATACCATAAATACCCCCCAATTAAATGAATATTAAAAAATAAAAGAAGAAAACAAATTAAAAAAAAAGTTAAATCATAAATATTCGCAAACCTTATGCTAACATTAGTCCCAATCCCATTGTCATAATACCTTCAAATAGAAAACCCTAACCATAAACTCTGACCAAATTGTCGAAACCTAAGCGTAGAACTCCATGACTTGGCTTATTTGGAAGA
Organism: Lumnitzera littorea; assembly: GCA_024138015.1. Classification (NCBI taxonomy): domain Eukaryota; kingdom Viridiplantae; phylum Streptophyta; class Magnoliopsida; order Myrtales; family Combretaceae; genus Lumnitzera; species Lumnitzera littorea. The sequence goes on along the minus strand of JAMXBB010000007.1, from coordinate 52,181,205 downwards.
AATTTGGAAATGAGTCAAAGAAGGGCTACAATTGTAGGGAAGGATGTGAAAATCAAGATTGTAGTCACTAGAAGCATAAGAACACCCACCAAGAAGCATGATGACACAAATGCTAGTTGGAAAATCCCAAACATAAGATTAGATTTACTCTCTATGAATGGGCTTTGATCCAACTCCCAACCCTACAAATGTAGCATGTGGAGAGAAGATGTGTCATAAGATATTGGGAAAGGAAAGAAGAAGAAGGAGAGTACCAAAGTTAAGTTTAGGATTTTTTTTTCCCTTCTGATCTGTTGGTTTGAGATGGGGTAAGTTAAGTACGATGTAGGATTACATGGAAAAGGCCAAATATATTTGTGGGTTTTGAATGTTATATGTGGTTTGATATTTCTATTCAAGGGAAAGTTTTGTCTTTTTTGAATTATTTGAGGTTAAAAATGGAATAGAGATAGATGCATTTGGCAGGGAGTCATGATTCATATGCAATATTTTGGAACAGGATTTGCTTTTTTTTTTTTTTTGTTATATCAGCATTCTATTGAATTGTAATTACAATAAGGAAGTGTTAATTGAACACTGTAATTTATGGAGTATAAGGAATATTGAGAGAATGGCAATTCCATTACCATTCACCTTTAGATAACGAATATTTTTTTTTTTCACCTATGAAATGCTACACAACCTACACTACATGTCCATCTCTTACATTCAATAATATATTTCTTTTTCTTAATTTTTCATTTATATAAACCCTTAGGTTTCTGTTGTGACTTTATCCATTTTCTTTCTAATTTGCTTCAACTTTTTTCTTTAAACGTAATGCCTTAGGGTGTTGGCAATTGATATAAGAGAATTGTGGCTGGCCCGAGTCAGTGAATAAGAAAGAAGTTATAACAAGGTAAACTGATGGTTATAGGATACTAACTTGAATTCACATATGGGTTATGTTGGTGATGGCATGACACAAGTGGTGAGCTAAGTGTGAGACAACTTATTGTCATTATTTTCAATAGTTTGGACTCAGATAGTTCCTTGCAAATATGTTGTCATTGTCCTTTAGGTTTGGCCTTTGTGATAGGGAGTCATGAGCTACAATTAATGGGATGTTGAGACTATGCTACATGTTTTGTGTTAGCTTATTGAATTATATTTAGCCATACATCACACATGTGAAAATTTGTTGAGTGGCATGTGTTTTTGTGTGACTCAGTATTTACATATTAGGCTTAATAGCTCACCCATTGAGATTTTGGTACATTAATTTAGGTGATGATAGCAATTTGACCATTGGACCAAGGTGGGAGTATTCATAGTGCAATGGCTAGATTACACAAATATAGATAGATATAATTATTAAGTTTCCATGATTGTTTTGTATATGTATAGGCTTTGACAATTTATAAAATTGTAGATCTAATAACAAATTCTAAGCCTTATATATTCCTATTGAGATAAGAATATGTAGCAAGCTTGCAACATTGTATGGTTTACACTACCATATTTACTTTATAACATAACACTTTTATGTATATATACTACTAAATATTTAATTAGTAATATAAGACTAATTTATATGAATTAGAGAAATTATTTAATGATAATTTTTTATTAGGAAATAATTAGTTATTAATAAGAAAGTTATATATGTATGTGTGTACATATATACGTACATATATATAAACTAGTTGCAAAGTTGATTACAACAACCGGCACAAACTAACATTATTATGGGTTGCTCCTCTCAAAATTTACTCTCCTAATTAGATTAAGTGCTAGGTGACAAAACTCTAATTATCGAGATGTTTTTCGATGTAGTAGTTTAGAGTATGTTGAAACTTCAAAATTAAGCGAGCTTAAACTAGGTTAATCATAAAATGGGTGAACTTTTAGGAAGCTATTATACTAAGGGAAAAAATTATGTAGGGTTCTACACTAAAGCGAAAGATACCTTGATTGGAGGAGTTTTGCTCGGGTTGGGGTTATTAAAGGGGTACTATTATGCTAGTTGCAAACATAAGTAAAACTGGCTTTGTATTGGTTCCAAAGCAACTAAAATTGGCCATTGTGGTTGATTGCAACATACTTCACAACTGGTCTTCCTCTCCTTTACTCAAGATTCACAAAATGAACTTTTTTTAAGAAAAAGAAACCATTTTCCATAATAGATATCAGCATAAACCTTACTTTAATCAATAATCAAGTAATCTTTTGCCATATCCATCATTAACAATCTTTTACATATAATATAACTTCAAGATTTCATCTTTTTTAATACGAACTCCATAAATTCAATTTAAAAAAGATTACTTAACTTTCTTGAAATTACTTTTTCTATTAGATGAACACCTTGTGATCCTTAAGCATTTTTTATGAATAAGGAACCTTAAGGTTCCTACCAAAAAAAAAAAAAAAGAAAAAAAAGAAAAAAGGAACCTTAAGGTTCCTATTAGATGCATACTATTGCACACTATTGTTCATAAACCTTAAACTTGTTTATGAATAAGGAACCTTAAGATGATAAGATTTCTAGCACCAAAAATTAGGGTAATGAAAGGATGTAAGGAAGGAGAAGAATTTTCCTAAAATTGACTAATTTACCTTGAATTCTATTTTGGATGAGCGATGAAAGGCATGAGGGGAGTAAAATACTTTGTTAACAAAAATATGGAAGGAATTGATCCTATAGAAGAAATAAGGGAATAAATGATGTTTCAGAAATTTTAAAACCACATTGAGTATAAATTGATGAGAATCGCAACAATATAATATTTAAATATAACATGGATAATTTAATGAAAACTTAGGTTGTTTCAACCATCATGATTACAGCTTACGAGGAAGTTATGCTATAATGAGAAGCCTGCATACTAAGTGCACAAAAATTTTAGGTCTAAAGATTAATCACATCGATACACATGGGAAGAAACTAGTATCCCTTGAATGTAGTATCTGCCAAACTATGAATTGAGTCTAGTAATCCATTAAATGAGTCTCCTCATGCATATATTTGAAGAACCTTTTTCCTTGGCAACTAAGTAGGCTTTAAATTAATAGATGAAATGATCTAATGTTTATTTCCTCTCTAGGCATCTACTCTAGCATGCATTTTTCTAAGATTAACATAATATTGACAAACCCCTATAAAAGACTAATTACATCAAAACATCAACATCATACATTAATCTTATGGAACTTTTTTATAGGTTAGTGTAGGAAAGAACACACATAGTATGTGTGTACTAATTAAACACTTGATAAAACTTTGTCTCTTATGTCTCTTACTAAGTGTGTTCACCAATAAACTCCTCTTGCAATATGACTAGACAGTAAAAATTTCAGTTATATGTCTCTCTCGTACAATCCCAATTTCTACCAAGTAAAGGCATTACAAGCAATATGATCTAATTGTTATTGTTTTGCATATCTCCATGAGCCTCAAAGGAATTGGTATTCCATAATATACGCTCAAATCCATTGGTGAAACTGTGATCACTAGATTTATACGATCTCTTAAGTTGTCCTTATTAGGTATTTACTTGTGACTTCTTTATGAGATTTAGATCTAAATGACTTCCTAAGTTACTATGGAAGTAATTGATGTATTTAAATTTAGAATTGTTAGGTGTCGTTCTATATGAATTTTACCTATGATTTTGAAGTTATCACGATGTGTTTCATTGGTTTTGCAAGTGAAAATCATGAATGAAATGGATACTAAGCCTCAATCAAAGTATAAGAATGTTCTAAGTAAAAAATAAAAGGGTTTCTTGAAGAATTTGAAGGGAGTAAAAATGAGACTTTATTAAAAGAATCTAAGTTTAAGAGAGTATAAGATTGTTTCTCTAAAAGTTTGTGAGAATCATTATATCATATCAATATATTAGTAAACTATCTACAATCTTGTCCATGATTTCTTTTACCTTATTTCCATTGGGATATTATATGTCAAATCTTATGTATGATATCCTTCCTTTTTCTCTATTTGCTTATCTTTTATGTACATATATCATATTTTTATAACATAAATTTAAATAAGATCCCAAGCAAAATAGTCATAGTTATGCAAGATTTAGGATTAAACTTAATGCATGCTCTACATCTTATTCTTATAATAATTTAGATCTTTTTACTTAAAATTAAAGCTCATCACATTTTTCTCATATCTTGCCGAATCATAATCTAATGTACACTTTGAATAAATACATTCAATAGAGGTGGGGAATTAAAAATATATCTAAGAATCATGATCATAATTTACTAGAAGTTTCTACTCACTTTCCTACATTCGTGCTTACATTTAGCTTTTTGGACATACAATTAATTATTCTTGTTATACCATCTATTACGTTTTATGTCCCTTACAAGGTCATACCATATTTAGTTTATAACAAATATGATTATAGATATTTTTCTCAATTCAACTCTACAAAAATATGATGTACTCTTTGTTAGATTCTCTTTTCATAAGTTTTGATGATAACAAAAGGTATGGTATTTTCTAATGAATTTCTTTGAGTGTTTAGGATCAATTTAAATTTTTAGATTAAATTCTTGTTTGAAAGAATAATAAAACAACAAATTCTTAGAGGATATTTCAGAATATAAGAATGTGTTTCACATATATGAGCTTAGAGGATTTATTAAAGGATAAAGTAGTATACAAAATTGTAGACCCACAAAGGCTCAAAGGTTATCAGATGGTAACTCTGGAATGAACCTACATGTACGAGTTTCTACAAAATTTTCATGATGCTAAAATGATTTCTTGAAGGTCTAGCTTTTTTGTTTTTTGTGTGTATTTGGGTAATACATTCAATACATTCCACTAGATAGGACAAATATTCATAGAGATTAACTTAAGCAAGATATTTTATCAATTTTATTCAATAAAATTGTTTAGTATTTTTTTTTTTCAATTTAATATAACTATGAAGAAGGGTTTGGAAGTTTAAGAGGGATTAATTGATTACTTTGATGAGCTATTAATGAAACATTTCATGTAATGAAGATTAGGTAGTGTTTAGTTTTTAGGACTAAATACGGCAAGAAGAAGTATATAGCATAAGTACAATGAATGTAAGACAGTACAAAATTATTGTACAATGTTTGGTTTGCATATCATAGGACATAGATTTTTATGATATCTCTTGTTCGATATATATAAGTACTAAGCTCAATATTATATTTTGGCAATTTATACCCTTAGTATTTTTAATATTTATTTAATTATATTTTTACATTATTTAAAAAGTAGAAATTTTAAATATTATATAATATTTATACCCTTAATAATGTTTAATATTTATATAATCACATTTGTGTCATCAATACTTATATTTTTATTTAGTGAAGTCAACTTTTGTATTATATTTTAGATTGGATAAATTTTGAGTATTTTGTCTTGTCCATTAATTTTTTTTTTTTTTTTATCTAGTAATCAAGCTCAAACTGCAAATCAAACATTGGATAAAAAATTTTATCCAATTCAACTCCATAAACTTTGCACAACCAAAAGATGCTTAAGTCAATATACATTGTGACGATTTGCTGCATATTATATTTAAGGAAACCAAAGATATGAAGATAAGGATGAATATAAGCTCCAACCAAATAATATCTTCATGCGAAGATTCCAAATTCAATTTCTTTAACAAAGATTATATGCAAATATATTAGTGCATATTGAGAAAAGATTGTAATAGCTAGCATGAGGATCATTAAAGATTAAGAACTAAGTATAAAATCAAGACTATATTCTTCCTTCATTCAAATTCTTCAAGATCTATCAAATTTATTCTTTTAAGGGCTACATATGCTATATTTGGTTGCAAATATTAGAAATTGACATGCAAAATATCAAGATTAGAGTCCAAAAACTACAAGTTTTTGAATTTGAAGACTTGCTAGCCAAGAAGATGTTCTTTCACAAAAAAGAAGGATATACTTTGTTTCTTTGACAAAGTCAAGATTTGATGAAAAATATCCAATTGTGTTTCATCTAGCCGTTATACAGGAGGCAATGTATATCGGTTTGATTAAAATTTCGATGACACTAGTTTGATATTGAGATTCGTTGTGCAAAGGCATTCATATATCTTCATATCATAAGTGTTTATAGGCTTTCTTAGAGGATACACTAGACAACATGAATTTTACATTTGTATTTTGAGCCTATTGTTTGAGGATCCATTTGTATTATTTTCAGACTATTTTATTCAATCTTTTGAGAGCTAGGAATTGTTATTAGCGAGTAGATTATTGTAACGTCCTAGACTCATGACATTGTAGATTGTCGCGTGTCCTTAGTCTTCTATTGACATGTTAAGTTGCAATAAACACAACTAAAACCACCAATTACTTGTAAAATTACATTTTCCATATGGATAATAATAACCTCATTAAATAGAATTTATAACTCTAATTGAGTCTTTACAACTCCAAAGAACATAATGAGAATCTATTGAAAACCTTCAAATAGAAAATATCTAGCAATAGTCTAAATTAAAAATTAAATCTCTAAGTAGACCAATACTAGTTTCTTGACAATAATCTCAATAGCTCTATTCTTCATCATAATAGTAGAAATACTCTCTACTCTCCTTATCTTGATAATAGTAATAGGTGTCACCAAAGTGATCATAGCTAGCACACTCATTTAACTAACTTGTAGCTGTAAGGAAAATAAAGGGGTGAGTCGAAGCTTAGTATGCAACAGACAAGCATACATGCGTAGACAAGCAATGTGATACACATGTGGATTATGCTATTATTATCTTTAATTTTAGCCCACCAATCAACACTCAAGGATACTCATGACCTTATCTACACAATAATAAAATAAATATACATAAATAAATAACTTAAACACCGCACCCAAGCATTACCAATAAATAACTCAAACACTGTACCCATGCACTACCACCTTTGGCCCTAAGATTCCTAATCTAACTCAGATCCTTTCAATAGGTAACTCTACTTAGGACATTGCCACCCATTGATCATCTAGGTGTCCCTTAGGGTTTTGCCACTGCCAGCCCTTAGGTGAAGTCATGCATAAGTAACACTCAACAATTAATAGCCTAATGTAGATTAGTTCGTTTTCAATTCAACTAGCCTAGTAACCACAACTAACAGTACATGTGTCATGTACTTAAATAGCTTGATTCAATTGGATCGAAGCTATTAACAACGAAGGAACCTATAGTAGTAAGGAATACTAACCTTAGAGTTTACATAAATTCGATCTTAGGTCCTTAAACTAGCTAAACTTGGTTTATTAGGTTGATTACAACTAGGTTAAGGTGTGAGACTCGATCTTTGACCTAGTACCTAAGACTTAGAGTAGCAAACCACTTGACGTAGGAAGTATAGTAGCGGCAACTGATAAAGTAAAGTTATTAAGAAAAGCTTAAGAAATAGGTTAAGTCAAATGACCATACCCAAACTATTTGATATTGATGCGAATTAAGGCATTTGGAATGATTTAAGGCTTTCGAAAAATTTTGTTTAAATTTAGTTAAATTTTAATATAAGTTCATAAAAGTTAGACAAATAACCTTAGTAATATCAATTTCTCAAAATAAATTATTTATAATATTTAATCTCAATAAAATGTATTTTTATTGGATACGATTGGAAATTATCGGAAACTCGAAATTAGAGTTCCGAATGATTATGAAACCTTAGAGATAAATTATGTATGTAATAAAAATATTAAATAACATAAAAGAATGTATAGAACATATGTATATACCTAATGTGTAATTAATATGCATAAATAAATACTCATAATTAACTAAAATACCTAATTCTTTATATTTTAAGCTAAAATAAGGAAAGTAAATTAGTAGAAAATTGTAGAAACACATGAGATAGTTGGAGTTAAACTAAATTAGGCATGTAGAGTTTTGGGGACAGGTGTTAAGGAATAGAGTTAGGATAAACATGCAAATTGGATAGTTTATAAACTCTAAATTATGAAAAGAGAGAAAACAAAAATCCATTTCACACTCTATTAGTCTTGTAAAATCCATAAACCTTCTCCAATATTTCATACATGTAATGTAAGATCTAAGAAAATTCAGTATAAGGTTCAATGATTGAAGAACAAGATTAGAAGAAAAAAAATACAAAAATTAGGTGTAATTTGAGCTTTAGAGCGTCAACGAATTAAAGAGTTACTAGGAACTATCCACCACCATTGCCACCACTCGACGGAGGAGGTAACACTTGGAGCTACTGACAAACCCCCCACCATCAGAGGTAGCTAGAGTTGTTAACATCAATAAAGTCTTAATTTTACCTAATTTTTCTTAAATTATTAAAAATAACAAATTAAGCCAAAAAATTTTGAAATAACTTATTCCTATATATTTTCATGTATAGAATTTTGGAAAAATATCATTTATATAAATTTAGCAACTATCATATACGTCCTTAAGAAATCTGAGAAATTGAGCAATTTTTTATATTGAAATAAATAAGACTAATGACATAACTTCACCTTCGAACTTTTTCTATAAACTGCCCTGTATTAATATTGGACTGCTATGAAGAGATTTCTCACAAAACTATTTTCTAAATTTTTATGTGATTTTTGAGTTCTAAATTAGGCATTAAATGGTGTTTTTAGTGACAAATAACCAATTTCTTGTAATAATCTCACTTGGATTTTGAGTTAATGAAGTATTTATACTATTTTGAGATGGTTGGATTGAGTAATAAAGTTAAGAGCTACGAAAAAATTGTGAGTTAACTTTAAAAAGTAAAGTTAGTAACTTGACTAGTTTGTTAGACTTGAAAATTTGATGAACTATGATGTAATGAATCACTAAGAATCAAAACCAGAGGCTGAATCATAACCAAAATCAGAGGTTGAATCATAACCAACTTACAATAAATTAACAACCAAAAAGTGGGTATTTAACTGGTATATGTGTGTATGTATGTGTGTATATGTATTTTCTTTGAATGGTTTGAAAAATATTATTTGAAACCTAAAGAAATTAATATAATTAATGGATGTTTTATGTGGAAACTAAGAGATGGGTAGACAATAGAATCAAATCCTCCGTCACTTAGCAATATAAAAGTTACTCATAAAAATACTAAAATAACTCTCACTTCTTCCAAAAATGCAACAGATGAAGAAGGCTAAAAAATAAAGAAAATAATAAGTCAAAATAATTTTACTAACCAACATTTACATACAATAGGAAAACAATTAAATAGAATAGAAGATATAATTAATACTGAGATAAATAAGATTGGTGAAAAACCCTTAAATAATAAAACCAATAAAAATACACCTTTATTTAAACTTTTTGAAATGCCCAAAAAATTTTAGTAGTGAATTTTTAAAATATTTAGAAGATAGGAAAAGAATACTACAAAATAAAACAATAAAAGAAGAAACTTCTTCTTCAAGACTAATAAATTTTTTAGATATGGATACACCAACTTTAATTAGGAAGGGAATTGTCATTGATGATACACCTTCAGAGAGAATTAATGTCTTAGATGAAATAGATAATGAATTAGTGGATGAAACAATGTCTAATATTTCTTTGAAAAATTTAAATATTAATGAATCAAATAATGAAGTTAATAAAATTAATTGGAAAGAACCTCAAAAGTTGTACTATTACAGAGCAATACCTCCTGATATACTAATTGAAGAAAAAAAATGATAATTATCAAAATAAGTACTCTATAGGATCTACATATGAATGGAATATAGATGGTTACTTAGAGTAGAAAATTCTCAATGTCCTTAATTAAATGATAACATTTTCAAATACTAATAAAACTATTCCAAATGTTACTGATTGTTAAGTAGCACTTCTTTTAATTTCTAGTTTCACTAAACAATTAAAGGGTAGCAAGATAACTATCTCATTGAGGAACAAAGGATCAATATCCTCACTTCGTGCAAAATTGATGAAAATGGTAGGAGAATATTAGATAATAATAATGAAACAATTCAAGACATGGTTAATATTTTAATATTTTCAATAAGTTAACATTTCATAGGAGACCCCTCATATATTAGGGATAAAACCTTAAATCTGTTATCCAATATGAAGTGCAAATCTCTAGGAGAATTTAGACAATATAAAGATATTTTCTTTCAAAGAGTTTTCCTCAAGAATGATTGTAATCAACCCTTTTGGAAAGAAAAATTCTTAGCTAGTTTACTAAAATTGATAGGTGAACAAGTTAGAAAGATGCTTAGGGAAGAAAACAATGGTGAAATTCCCTATGACAATTTGTCATATGGAGAATTAGTATCATATGTTAATAAAATTGGAATCAATTTGTGTAATACAATAAGATTGCAAAAACAATTAAAAAATGAACAATACTTAAAATACTAAAGTCTTGATATTTTTGTACTCAATATGACTCTTCTTTTGTCAATAAAAAAATAAAAAATAAAAAATCCTCTTATATTTCTTTCAATTTTTTCCTTAGGGTTTACATAAAAAACCTCAAAGAAATTTTAAAAGAAAATCCTTTAAAAAATTGGAAAATGAAAAGAAACCTGAAAATAAAAAAATAAAAGAAAATCATATAAATAGCTAAGATGTTATAAATATAAAAAAATTGGTCATACCATAAACTTTTGCAAAATAAATAACAAACTTAATGAATTAAATTTGGATGAACAAATAATGGAAAACATTTTGCAAATATTTTGTAATAATAAATCTTTTTCATCAAAAAACAACTATGATGATGGAATACAAGCCAATGACATGGATTCCACTTTATTTTTGTCAACGGGAGAAAAGGATGAAATTAATGTTTTAACAAATGAAGAAGAAGAAATTCTTCAGAATATTGATTAACTGTCTAACGATAATGAAAAACTTGAATTCATAAAAAATTTTAAATCTAATTCAATTTTTACACTAAATTTTCCTTATAATCTTAATGAAATCCTTGAAAGAGGTAAAAGGAAACATAAAAAATCAATAAAAATTAATGATTTGCAAAATGAAATCAATATCCAAAAACAAGAAATAAAATATTTGAAATTAATGCAAATAAAATTTCAAGAGGATCTTTTTAAACTAAATCAAAAAATAATAATTCAAGAAAATAACCCTAAAACCTCAAAAGAAGAAAATCCAAAAGTTTTACCAATATTTGACAATAATGATTATCTAATGCATCTTGTTCAAATAACAACAAGAAAATAGATAATTAATATTTCAATTAGAATCAATAATGAATTCATTTTACAAGTACCTGCGTTATTTGATATTGGTGCAGATTTGAATTGCAGTAGAGAAGGGTTAATTCCAACCAAATATTTTGAGAAAACTAGCCAATCTTTAAGTTCTACATCTGGTAGCAAATTATGCATCAACTATAAATTGTCCAATCCTGAAATATTAAAGGACAATGCTTCATATAAAACTTCTTTTATACTTGTAAAAAATTTAAATAAAAATGTCATCCTTTGAACTCTTTTTATAAATCAAATCCAACCATTTCTTATTGATAAAGATGGAATTAAAACACAATATCTCAAAAGGGAAATTGTGTTCAAATTTATTACAAAACCACAAACCAAATATATAAATCAATTAAAAACTGATTCAATCTCTGAATTAAATTATTTAATTCAATGCAAAGAAAATCATTTGATATATTTGAAATATGATCTTGAATTCAAAAGAATTGAAGATCAACTCAATAATGAAAATTTGAAGATAAAAATTTCTTAATTGGAATTAGAAATAAAAAATTCAATTTGCTCTATACTCCCAAATGCATTTTGGAATCATAAGTCGCATATTGTAGACCTACAATATGAAAATGATTTCGATGAAAAAAATATTTCAACAAAAGCTAGACCATTCTAAATGAATAATGAAGTCTTAAATCATTGTAAAAATGAAATAAAAGATTTACTTAATAAAAAATTGATTAGAAAAAGTAAATTTCCATGGAGTTGTTCTGCTTTTTATGTCAATAAAAATGCAGAAATAGAAAGAGGCATCCCAAGATTAGTAATCAACTATAAACTTCTTAATTCTGCTCTTAGATGGATCGGATATCCAATATCTAATAAAAGAGATTTGCTAAATAAGTTGAATAATGCTAAAATATTTTCAAAATTCGATATGAAATTTGGATTTTGGTAGATCCAGATTAAGGAAAGTGATAAGTACAAAACTACCTTCATGGTTCCTTTTAGTCAATTTGAATGAAATGTAATGCCATTTGAATTAAAAAATACTCCTTCTGAATTTCAAAGAATAATGAATGAAATTTTTAATGATTTTACCAATTTCATAATAATCTATATAGATAATGTTTAATATTTCCATTTAATATAGATCAGCATTTTAAACATATAAAAATCTTCATTAATATAATAAAAAATAATGACTTAGTTGTTTCATCTTCTAAAATTAGTCTTTTCCAATCTAAGATTAGATTCTTAAATTTTAATATCCATAATGGAACAATAATTCTTATTCAGAGATCTATAGAGTTTATAGAAAAGTTTTTTAATGAAATCAAAGATAAAAATCAACTCCAAAGATTTTTGGGAAGCTTAAATTATGTTGCATATTTTTTTTCCAAATCTTAGTATAATGTGTAAACCATTATACTAAAGATTGTGGAAAACCCACTTCAATGGTCAATTGAAGATACAAATACAGTCAAATTAATCAAACAAAAAATTAAAGAAATTCCTTGTTTACACATTGCAGATCCTTCTTTACTAAAAGTGGTAGAAACTGATGCTTCTGATATAGAATTTAGAGGAATTCTAAAATAGAAACAAAATAATAAAAAACATGCTATTCAATTTGTATAAAAAAATTGGAATGATTGTCAACGCAATCATTTTACAATCAAAAAAGAAATTTTAGCAATTGTCTTGACAATTTCCAAATTCCAAGGAGATTTGTTAAATTAGAAATTTCTTTTACATATTGATTACAAAGCTATTAAAAATGTTTTATTAAAAAATATTCAAAATATTGCACTTAAAGAAACTTTTGCCAGATGGCAATCAATTCTTTCTGTATTTGATTTTAAAATAGAGTATATTAATAGATCCTCCAATTCTCTTTTTGATTTCCTTACTCGTGAATTCTTATAGGGAGATACCTCCCAAGAAAGAGAACGATAAAGGAAAAGGGAAAATTCCTTCAACCTTGAGTAAAAGGTTGACCAATATCAAATCATGGTTAAATGTTTGTAAATCATTTAATGCTCCTTTAACAATAAAAGAGAAATCCTCTTCTAGGACCTCGAAACCAATATCTTCAAATAATTAATCCATTTCCAATATCCAACCTAATGACGCCCTTTCAAAATTAGTCGATATGGAAGTCACCCCAGGATTGCTTAGAGCAATTTCAATAGCTTTACAATCAAAAAATGAAATTCCAATGTTGCTCGAAGTTCCTCAACAAATAGAAACTTAGAGGAAAAATCAGAATATTCAACTCATTGAAGCAGCAACTTTAGCATCTTTTGTAATAATATCTGCAAATCAAAGATCAAAATTTTTTATAAAACCTATTTCTAGATATGTTTTCTCTATAGAAGAAAACTTATCAGAAAAGGACCCCTTTGAATTTGCAAGGAAAATTTTTATAAAAGATTTTTATTATGTATCATATGATGTTTACAAGCTAATCTAGTATCAAAATGTCTTAACTGAAACTAGATCAATAAGATTTAAACATTTTGAAAAGGAAGGGATGATTAGCTATTCTACAGCTAGGATTTTAAGAGTAATCAGTCTGAAAGAATGGCAAACTCATCCAATAACTCTAATAAAGCTTAATATAGAACCTTTTTCTGTACAGCCAAGTCATCGAACCACTTATAATTATTATGATTATAAATAAGCTTAGTGGAATGTGTTCTATCAAATGAATCTAAAATGATCACATACTTGGCTAATATTTTTCGATAATTGTTCTTCTATAAACCTTCCTAACTAGTTTGCACACTGGTGGAAACAATTTGGTGTAGTTCCTAAAATCATTCATGAAAATGCCAAGGATGGTTTTAACACTTTGATGAAAGAATATAATTCAATATCTCATGAGAAAAATTTTCAAAAGGAGATGTTGTATTTTATACATATTGGTGTATCTTGAGTCATGGCATGGTGGTTCGATTACAAACCTAATTGTATATTAAATACAATCAATTTGGTTAGAATGTATAAAGTCAAATGGTGGGACAATTTCAAAATTTGGAATAAACTCGAAAATGATTTAATTTTAAATTGGATTAAAACCAATTCCTCAATACCACCATCCAAGGTCTCAACCCTATAATATCACAATAAAGGATTTTTAATTTCTTCTCTGGCAAGTGCAACTTCTTTAGACCAAATGAAGTAGATTCTGAAAAGGGCATTAGCAAATATCGACGAATTAACCCAAGGATCAAGTTTAGAATCGGACTCAATATCTCATCACAGCGGGAATACAAATGAAGATGACTACTATGGGATAGATTTAGGAGATCCGTGAATATTGTAAATAATATCTTTTCATGTAATTTTACACTGTAAAATACAGTAGAAATACAATACTTGTTTGTATACATGTACCATGGTGCACAATGTTGTCAGCATCCACCATCCAACATATTATTGTTTATACAGTAAAATGTCTCAATAATTTCATCATTTCTACAGTACCTTGTCGGCTACAATATTACTGTTCATAATAGTAACTGGTTGGTATTCTCCATTATAAAAGCAGGCCTCTTTTATCATTCAAGGTCAGGTCGGAAAACATACACTTAACCTCTTTCTTCTTTCTCTCCCTACCATCTCCTCTTTTTTACTCATTCTCCTTTTCTTTACACATAGTACCTACTCCTACTTCCGATCTTGCTTCCAACAATCAGTTCTTCTCAATAATCAAATACTTTCTTATCCTAGAAGCATATTGTTTGCTTCTCAATAATCAAATACTCTCTTATCCTAGAAGCATATTGTTTGCTTCTCTTTGTTCTTAAGGTAGTTGTAAACCCCTAAAATTTTTTACTTAACTTTTGAAATAGACTCAACTATATTAGACAGTTTAGGAGTTGACAAGGCTAATGAAAGTGAAAACCTTAAAAAAATTAATCAATCGCGTAAGAAACTTTTCTACCCTAAACGTATCTAATTGCTAAAGATTTCATTCAAAAGTGATAGAAACCCTAAAATGATCACCTTAAAGACACATGTGCACTAATTCATCATGATATACCCTAAAACCCTAAATTGATAATAAAATCCTCGTATTTTGCCAAATCATTAGTAAAAGGTCAGAGACAACTTTCATTCATGCATATATGTTTTGAATTCTCGAGTAATCCTTTAGAAACTAAGATAATGAATCATAGATTACATTTATTTCTTAAGTATATGATTAAGATAGTATTACATAGAGTTAGAGGTATAGTTGAAGATTAAGCTAAATATAGTGAACCTTAATACCCTAATTAGTATTTTCATATTAGTTACACTAAGTAGTTTACCAAATGATGTTTATAGGTTATAAATACTTAAAGTAAGACCTCATCATCTACTCTTACTAATCAATTCACCAAATACTTCATTTCCTTAATTTTTCCCTTAGTTTCCCTTAATTATTACATTATGTATATAAAATTACACATGCTTAAGAAAAGTTGACCAAGTCAACACATGTTGACCAAATTAACACATGTTGACTAAAGTCAACAATTTGAAAAGTCAACAATTTGAAAAGTCAACAAAAGACATTAAGAGATAAAGAAAATATCTAATCTTATAATGATGGCTTTTCTTTCCTTTTCTTTTGGTTTTTCTTTTTCCCTTCCCTTCTTTAGTTGTTGTCCACTTATTCTTCATTGTGACCCTACCATTTGTTCTCTTCCATAATGAAAACAAGACAAAAGAAACAAAACAAAAAGGCCCCTCCATTGCCGTGAGCTTCTTCTTCCTCTTTCACTTTCATCACTTGACTTTTTGTCTCCTTAATTCCAATATAAGTAAAGGTATGTATCTAAGTTACTTTATGTTGTTTTATATTCTTCATTAGTTAGGTGGTTAAGTAGATTAGAGAAGTAGACTTGTGTTAATTATGATCTTGAAGAAGAGGGCATAAAGTTCTCATCTTGAAGTGTAGAAAGTGAGGAACCATGAAGGAGAGGGAAGAAATACATGTGTATGTGCTCTTAGGTATGTGTACATAAAGAAATACCAAAGGAATACTTGTATGAGAACCTTTGTACATGAGTATTAACCATGTAAATAACCTAAATTAGGATAATACCTAACTATATATACTTATACTACACTAATTACACACTTAAAAACACAAAAGAATGGAATTATGAAGCTTTTCTTAAGGAAAAGATTAGGCATACGAAATTTTGTATAAAAATACATATCTAACTGTATAGGTATATGAGTATGTATATACATATAAATACGGTATAAGTCTAAGTAGATGTATAAGTATATATATGTATAAGGTATATGTACATAAGTATAAGGGAAGAAGTAAAATGTACATAAGACATGTACATATGACATAAGCATGAGAAGAGGCTTATGTAATCACATAATGAAGTAAGTGATGAGGTAAGCACATGATGACATAAGCAATGACATAAGCAAATGATGATGTAAGCGATGACATAAGCATAGATTATAAAATGAGAAAATAAAAAGAGTATATATAATTAAATACCTAAATTAGTAAACCCTAAGGCACATTCTAAATTAGATTATACTTAATTAAGTATATGAATTAGTAATTGTAAAGTAAAATCCTCTAGGTATAAGGATTTAAGGGTTAACTAAATCATTAAGTATAAACAAAAGGTATAAATATAAGTAATAAGAGCACTTAAGTTTTCATAGTTAAAAATTTCTATAAATTTAGTCCATATCGTAAAACATGGGTTTTGACGTCTAAAACAGATATTACCGTGTGAACATACATTCGAAAATGATGAAAAACAACTATAAAGTCATAAATATCAGAAATAAAACGAAAAAGTTACATATGATTAATAATAAGGTCTAACCGGATAGAAGTTGATAGTAATTTAAGTAGAATTGGACAAATAGATAATCAAAATTATTAGTTAATTCGATTACTTACTAGCATTATCATATTATAATGATCAGGTGATCTCGAGGTGAGCGAGGACCTCCTGATCGATTACTACGATTAGGGCAAGTTATCATGGCCGAGTGAGTATTTACCCTATGATTCCATGCTTGATTGTGATTGTAGATAGTGGACTTAAATGTTATTGTTAATTGACTATTGTGTGGGGTTCGAGAAATGCTTGTGTATGTAATTGTGTGTTGAGTTATGAATTTACCTTAAGTATAGAAAATGTCTTGTTTATTGCATGGTAGTATAGAAATGATTGTGTGTTCTATTAGATGGTCACAGCATAATTTGAACTTAATTATACTCGGCCTATGAAAAGAAATTGGGACATGCATTAACATGCATAGCATGGATACAATTCCGACTGTCACATTACATGGAGGTAAAGAGAGGCCATTCGGGGGTTGATATTATTAATTTATTTTGTTTTGTACGGTGCACTCGTACAAAATGACCTTACCCTGGCCTGTGGGAACACTAGGCGTTGGAGGCGTTAACTGCCTAGCTAAGGGTCGAGTCTAGAGGCCTCTGTTTAGGGGTCAGTGTGGATTGCGGGGGCCCATTCACAATTATACTAAAACTTGGTTTTTATGAAAATAAAAGGATTATTTGATATGAGTACGGAACGTGGAGTTCTATAGTAAAGTAAGTTCTAGTATAATATTCGGATCTGATTAGTGCTGTGTAAACTCCAACCCTGACTTTGGAGGGCGTTAAATCTAAGTTACGTATATGAACTAGTTAATTATACATATTGTTTGGCATTTTGGTTGATCATTCATTTATATGCGTGAATATAATATACTTATAACTTGCTTGTGGTGTAGTTGAGGGTTTTGCTCACTAAGCTTAGGCTTATACCTCTTTAGACTTTTGTTGCAGGATACCCTGTTCGTAGAGGCAGGACGAGGGATGCCATAGGTTAGCTTGGGGACTTGGGCAAGAGTGAGCTGTTCTGTGTACTGAGAGAGAATAATTTATGTAGACTCTTACTCATGTACTTTTGTTTATCTTAGTATTATAGACTTAGATATACTTAATTAATGTGTATTGTAAGCTTTATAACTCAAATTTTATATAAATATGTTTATGTGATGATATCATGTGAATCTGGATGTTCTTTGGGAACTAGTGGTTGTAGAGCTTTGTATATTGTATGAAGAGTTCTTGATTGGAAGGGTAACCAATTAGGGGTTCTTTGTACAGTATACGGCGTCTGTCACGACTAGGCCGTCCTCAGTTCGTGACAGTAGTATATCATTACCTCTTAATATTTCCAAATATTATCCAAATATTTCGATATTTCTTTCCAATATTTGTATATGCTCTTGTATTTTGTACAAATTAATTTCAATCAATAAAATTTCAGTTTAATTATCTCTTCTTCTAATTTATATCTTGTGTGGGGAATCTCTAATCAATTTGAGTGTAATTCCACGAGATCTTATTTATCTATTTAATTATTAGTTGAACAAAACCCCATAATTGGCCGGTATTACCACCTTTGGAGGTTTCATATTTACATAAAGCTCTACTAGTCTTGGCACTGTCGCTTGTGGTGGTTCTAATAATATTTTGCTTACATATTTATGTCACAATCTGTTGTTGATATTCATGTTTATAATTATTTGGATAGTGCAATAAAATTTCTTGAGTGATATTATACTTTGATTATTAATAGCAATTGGTATTAATTGTTCTCATATAATATTTATGCTCATAGATTATAATCCTTTTCATGAAAATGAACAGGATATAGAATTATTCTATACTTATTTAGAAGATTGTATTACTCTTCTTGAATGTTTTCATAGATTATATTAGTTACTTAGGAGAATAGAAAATATTCTAGACCATAATAATTAAATCATAAAATCTTTTGAAATATTCTAATATATCAAAAAGGTTCTTCAATATATTGGCTGGAAACTGAGACTGATCAAAAGAATAGGCGAGGATTTCGAAGGCCTCCCGAGTTCTCAGACACACAAAGCCATTTACTAAGAACAATAAAATAATAATAAATGTTTAATGTCTTAAAAAACTAAAGATAATAACAGAGACGATCTAATTGAATATAATCAATTTTTAGAAGACGTAGTAGAATTTTTATTTTATATAATTTGGGCCCATTTTCTACTTGGAGAAAGGTTTTATTTAGCTGATATATATTTTACATAAAATTAATTATCCAAAAATAATTGTCTATTGTATTACTACTCTCTTATTAATTGTCTCTAATTAGGCATATCTCTTCCTGAATGCTAGTTATATATATATATATACTCATGACCTATAATTGACCTTAGAAATACTTCCTCATGTTAAGTGAATTCGTAGAGGAGGAAGCTCTTGTTAACAAGTAAGATTAGGAAAGTGCCGCTAGCTAAATAAGTATATATTTATGTGTGTTTGAGTAGACTTATACTCCTAACTTCGTGTGCTTTGTAATGTTTTAGCTTTGTTGAACATTGATTGCAAGTTGATGTGCTGTCCGATAAACTACATGGTGCTACCTGTTATAATTTTTGCTAATAGAGTAGTGACACAATATTAAACTTGGTTGCTATGCTGGTGTTGATGAATGCATATGTGACTTTTGTTAAGATCTATGTTATTTTGGAAAAAGATCTAAGGACTAACTCTATCTCTTAAGGTGTTCACCTAAGTGAATCTAATGTTGAGATCTTAGAACTAACAAAACTACAAAGTAAAGGTTAATTAATAAGTGATGAATAACTTTGCTTGGATTTGTTGGGTTTTACTTAGCATATGATCTAATGCATTTATGGCATGGCACGAAAAAGACTTACGGATCAAGTTTTCTAAAAATTGAGATATTTCTAGGTCAGTTTCCATATGAAAAACTAGTTTATCAAGTGAAATACTTGATTGTAAAAGTTGGGTTTTTGAGTATATAAAGATTATATTGTATTTACTGAGTCAGCTATATGTTAGATTTTTCAACCACTCTATGTGGTTATTGCTAAGTTGAAATGTTTGCTAAGTTTTTGCATATGTTATCTAGATGCTCAGTTTGAGTTGACCAAATCGGATGAGTTGTTAGGCTGAGTTAGGATATTGATATCAATACATGTCACATACATGAGCATAGTATATGCTTACTGCATTTACATTGATTGCTTGGTTGGAAAACTATAAGATAATGTGGTTGGACTAACTACTAGAATAATGTGCATATTTTGTTATGCCTGTTGTTGTGCATTTATCCACTCTCACTTCATTTGCAATAGTTAAGGAGATAAGTTTCCCTTATCCTTAGGTTACGGATGAATAGATAGAAGAATGTAACAAAGTGACAAGGAGACTTTGAAAACTTTAGTTGAAGATGGGCTCTTGAGAAAAGTTGTTGACTACAAAATATGGCTTAAGTACATGAATATAGCTTTTTAGGAAAGCAGTAGGTGTTACTTGACCAAAGGTTTAATAGAGTCATGGTAGTCCAAAAACATGTATTTGTAAAAAAGTTACTATGTTATATAGAAGTGTGTAATTGTGATACTTTAAGTATGGCTCACTAATGTGAAAGTTTTCATTGTTATTTATCATATTGAATGAGAAATGGTTCGGAAGTAATTGTTTATGGAACAAAATAGTAGGCTAAATACAGATTCTACCTTATCCTTAACTCAAAACGGTAGTAACGAACTGTCTTCAGGTACCAAAAGTTTGAGAAAATTTTTTAAGCAGAGCGTTATAACATTCTTGTGATCCTAGGTCGTTGTCCTTACTATATATCATCTCTAAGACTACAATCATGGAACACAGTCATTATCTTGGACTGTGTTTCTCATGTCCTAAATTCTTTTTCACTCAAACCAAACAACTTTGAATTTCAACACTTAAAGAGGTATACAGTTAGCCACTACGGCTGTGTTGTCTAATTGTGTTCCTCTAAAACACCGAAAATCTTTATTTTTCTCTTTCTACAACCTTCAATCTCTTAATTCCAATTCAAAAATGTAATCTCCACTATTGTGAATCTCATTTGCTTCAACTTTTCAACGATCAAACAACAAAATAAACATAAATCCAATCAATTAAATGTAGATCCAATCTTACTTACCTTAGATTTTCAAGAGATCTTGCAACCCTTAATTGTAGCAACTTCCACCACCGTTGGTAGAAATCCTACACTAACAATCTTATAAGATTTCATCAAGAAAAAAAATTCCCTTGATTCAAATGTTCATCTTACCTTTTTCTATTTGTCCCTTCACAACAAACCCTTACTCCAACTGCCAAACGACAACTCACCACAACTTTACAACCCCAACGGTGTTAGTCCTTGTTTAGATTGTTGAAACGTAGGAAACAAAAGGGGTTTTGTATCTTACCTTTTGGGATTTGTGTAGGGTTGCTCTATTATTGGAAGAACACTACCTTTACCTTATTACCAATGTGAAATTGTGGCAAGGATTAATGTTTAGATTTTATATCTAGGTCAAGGCTCGCAACCTCAGATCCTTGTAATTCCCATCATGCCCTCTTCTTGGAATTATAATTTTTATGTTTCCAAACTTTTAATTTATATTCCTACTTATTTTATTTTTATAAACAATATGAAATTTTTTTCTAAGTTTTACAATTACTTTATAACTCTGTAAATCTAGATTAGCCATGGGTTTCGTATGGGAGATAGAGTGGAGGACTTAGGCTTATAATTTCTCATTGTTTGATTGTTTTAAAGTGGATAGTGGAATGACACCAATAAGGAATATTGGATCTTCGAGAGTAGAGCTGAAAGAGAGTAATAGTTACAAAGCTAAAGTGCTATAATTCTTTTGCTCAATCTTCTATCCCTTTCTCTCATTTTAATTTTTGTGCATATCTTATTTATTGTTGACTATTACTCATTGTTTTCATGCCAATTTTCTCAAATAATCAAGGGGATTTAAAATATTACAAGAAGTTCTAATCTCTATACAAGCTCGGTTGCTTAATAGAGACCTACTCTCTTCATATTATACTATTCACAATCATATGTTGAAGCTTAAGACTGGTACAAGTTCTTATTCTACGAATTTCTTATGATGAATCATCTACGTGCATTGATGCATCTATTTATCACAGGCATTCCTTCAATTTCTAGAATTACATTGAAAAAAAAATGCATATTGGACGATTAGAAAAAGAAACATGCAAAAGAAAAATCATATTTGAGTTTATTTTGAAATCCTGCTACAACTTCCACAAAAACCTGTAACAATTGTGATTATTTTTGATCTCGAAATGCAGTAAATGTAGCGATTAAAAAACAATTCGGAAAAAAAAAAAATCATTGCAATTTTAGATATGATATTAGAAATTGAGCGAAAGAATTATACTACTATTTGAGGATCAATATCATAAAAATTTAAAAGACAATTTGTTTCATATATTTATTTATTTTATGAGTTTAACTATTTAACTTAACTTCAGGTACTATGTTGAATATCTATTGGGGGCAATCGAGATCCATCTTTAATTTCTCATCGTACTTTGGACTGAAAGCCGAAAGGCTGGAGCGTGTAGTGCATGTTTTGTTCATTGTTGGGGCTTGGACCATTTATCGAACCAGGACACACATAAGAGAAATCTTTCATTTTTTGAGCCTGTACTTAACACTTTGCTTGGGGATTGGAATATGGATATGACTAGAAATTTAGAAGCCCAGCATCATGGTATGGTTGGCACATAGCTCATGAGATATACCTGCAACTCTTGGAACCATCGTATCTATATTTTATCGCTTTTTTTCTATTTTTCACAATCTAAAATTACATCAAAAACCCTTATTTTTTATTTAATAAAAGGGAAATCTACCTGTTATTATTGCTGGTAATATTCCAGAACCAATAATCTTAGTAATATAAGTCTAACATTGCATGAAAATAAATTAAAACTACCATTTCATTAAGTGTATATTATCATTGTGAAGTTATATTTTTTCGCTACTTGAATAGGTAATTGCTTGAAAAGAAATTAAAACTACCATTTCATTTAGTGATTATCATTGTGAGGTTTTATTATTATTATTATTATTTTTAACTATTTGAATAGTTGAGAGTCGTTGAAACAAGTAAATTTTTCTTTTTCCTTCCAATGGAATGGACAACGAGATGATGTTTTATGGACAAATTAATATATTTCATACAAAGTAATTAATTATATTTAAAATAAATATTTTATTAGTTAAGATTGTTATATTCTAATAGTATTAACATTGGTTTCCTAATATGATGGATTAAATTCGAATCATTTCTCCCCAAACTGTAATATAAATGATAAAAAGAATAAAAACATTTTATTGGATATATATGATTTGTCTAACATGTATTAACAATATATAGGGTATCTAAATATAAAAATTATGGTAAAATATGGTTCTCCATAGGTTCTTGGAGCGGTAAGAACTACGAAGTATATCATAATATTTAAACGTATTGGATAATAAAGTCTTCATAGAGATATTGTTTATTTGCATGAGTCTGGATATGATAATAGATTAATGAAGTCGACAACTTCTAAGGGGCGCACTTCTATTTCGTGCTATATTTACGTAGGTTCAAAGTGATGTTTTAGTAAGTCCAACTTCTGCGATTACTATAATAGAGTATAACTGTAATAATAAGTAAATAATTTTGTAAAAGTATTTTTAATATTGTTTCAAATAAGAGAAATTCAGTCCTTACTGTAATTTTATGTGCATTTTTATTTATAACAAAAAGATAATATATTGGTGGCCCAAAAAAAATGAAAAAATAAAACAGGTCTTTACTGCTTTTCACTTATTTGAAACAATATTAAAAATACTTTTACAATTTTTTTTTTTTTTTTTTTTTTTTTTTTTTTTTTTTTTT